>JAQGAK010004246.1:0-12682 GCA_034696945.1 Lipothrix lubbocki
TCGTTTCGGAAACTTCAAGTCCCTTGCACTAACTACGTGAATAGACCAACTTTAATAGTAGTTGTGATTAAAATTTGCACTTTTATGGGAGTTCTACCCTACAAGTGGAGTGAGGATGAATCACGTTTGGAGTCAACGACATCCAAATGGCAAATATTCCTCTGGGCCATTAACTATTTGATTTACTTGCTATATTTCATTTTCCTCATATGGCGGAATATCCAGATGGAGTATTTCCGCGGTAAGCAGGTAGGTACAAAGAACGAGATGCTGTATTTTGCACTGTCTGCTTTCGCTCCCCTGTGGTTTCATGTGGAACTAATCCGGAACTGGAATATGTTGCCTAGTTATTTCAACCGCGTTCATAAGTTTTACCAGGTGTTTCATGGTAATTTCTAATTTGTATAACAATTTCAGTAGCTATCCATTGTTTGAATTCAATTCAATCATTGTTTGAATAGTGGGTTTTTTAGTATAATTTCTGGTGCACTTTTGATCTTTATAACATATTTGAATCTATCTTGCAGAAACTTTAACCACATTTTACATGGATGAAGAAAACGTTAAAAGTAAGAAGCTTTGGTCAGGGTATCGCCGTAGGATCCGATGTATCAAGATGATAGTACCCGCTATAATCGTGCTGTACATATTTAGACTGACTGCTCGACAAACGCGACCAAATCATTTAACGTCTCTGGTGGCAGAGTCCGACTCGTCTTTAAATAAATGGGAATTAATACCGTTCATTGCTATTAATGGACACATTTGGTGTTTTCAATTTTGCACTTACTTGTTAAATTGCATTGCGCTTTGTGAGGCTTATGTCTTGAAGGAATTTTTATGGTAAGTTCCAATGTTTGTATTAGAGTTGGTTATACCAGTTGTGTAACATAATTATATAAATATAATTACAAGGTTGTTTACTAGAATTTACTAGAATCTTTCTAAATTATTAATTCTGGTATAACAAATTTTCTATTTTCCAGCATTGTAAAGAACGACAGACACCGAGTACTCAGAAAGCAGAAACTATTCATCCGCTTTTACAGCCAAATGAGAGTCTTGCATTTGGAATTTAACGACAATTTCGGAACGAACTGCTCTGTGTGTGTAATTCTACTCTGCATCACAGTCATCATGAATGTTTACCTCGCAGTTGTCTTTTACAGTTCTCGAGCAGTCTTTCTTGGAATAGCTGCATGTTACTGTATTTTCGTAGTAATCCTAGAGGCCGGGGATGTGTATGATATGTCTGACCAAGTGCTCAAATCCTGGACATCTTATGGGTCATCGCTGTGGTTTTGGAAGTTCAAGCGAGCATCCCGACCCTTGTACACCCCAATTTTGAATTTGGGCTTCGTTGAAAAGTCTACCTTACTTACTATAACTAGCACTGTCATTAATTATTCGGTTAATATGATTATTAGTCATAATGAATTTAGTACGCTAAATGCCGGCGAAGCATGATGATTTCAAATGATGATGTAAATGCAGAGCTCTACAAAATCTTTGCAGTTATAACTACCTACCTACAGTATATAAACTGATAATTATAGCAGGTATTAAAATTTCATTTAATTCCTTTTAATTCAAGCAGTCATAAACTCTCTTTTATTATTTCATGATTGTATCACTTGCCTCTAAATGAGTAATAAAAAGTATTATTTAATAATATTTATACTATCTGTATCATTGCATAATTATTTTATATATTTTTATTAAATTAATCTATAGCCAATGGCGGACAACATGACAATGACCCGGACTGAATAGTAGGATCAGTGAGTTGGTTAGTATTACAGTCCTTCCTGGGCGTAGGAACAAATCCTTCCTGACATTGACAGATCTGAGGTTTTGAATCATCACTGTCTCCCACGCAATCTGCATTTGGCACACACTCCAGAATCCAATAATTTTCGGAACCACATTGTTTCCCTGGCGGCGTTAGACACATGCTATGTTCATCATTGAAGATCATCCAATCGTGAGCGCAAAGGCATGTGCCATTCCGGCAGGTCAGAATCTGTTGAGTATCACACTGCATGCCCCAAAATGGCCCTACGTCATGATCGCACGCTTCTCCATATTTTTCGCCCGAAGCAATTAGTCGTCCGGAGAAGATTCCCAAGAGGGAATACAATCCAAGAACAATGGTGAGTGGTGATAAATGTCTTCGTCTCATTTTAATGGTTAACTGAAAAAAAAAATATTATATATAATTTTAAACAAACCACGTCAAGGAATATTTATGTTTAAGTAAATTAAATTAAATCGTATATTGACTACATTATAAAGCACACCTGGGAATTATAAATATGAAATTGAGTTCAAATATTTGGTAGAATTTCACGAAGCACAACGTCAGAGCTAAATATCTTTGAATTTATTAGGATAGCTATTTCGGAAACTTTTCCAATTTAACCTCTTGAGCTGGATTCACCTTCGGAAATTGCTACACCTTCTCGGGAAAGCTTTATATATAACCCCAGTTTAATTCCACATCCAGCAGTTTGAATTCATTTTCATTAATTTTTACATACTTGTATGTATTGCGTATACTATATACTTAATTGCTTATATAAGCTGTCCATAGAAACAAATGCACAACAATTTTCCAGTAATAACTAGTTGGCTTTTTTAAAATAGATTAAGACTAGACATTACAAGTGAAAAAAACATATAATGTACAAATATGTGTGTATATACGCTTACTAAATGTAAAGCAATTATTTTTTTTACTTTGAATATTGAATAGTTTTGTTCTGCTGTAATAATTATTATACTTACTTAAAACCAGCGAATAAATTATTCCTGTAATATTGTTTACTAAAATTAATTCAACTTCATAATGAATTATAATATTTTTAATATCTTCAAAGGATTCAATGTACAAATCACTTATATATAGCCTTCCATCATTCCTTGAGTCGTCGTCCTTAAATAATTACGGTGTCTTGGGATTGATTTTTATTCTAATTTAGCTCATATCCTCATAGTAAACATGTTGTTAACCTGACAAACGAAGTTTTTTTTATAACATTTGCGTGTATGTCGAGCAATGCGCTGAGCTAAGGGTTAATAAAGTATAGCCTTAATAAATAAAATGTTTATAATTGCGTTACAGCTGATCTTCAGATCAGATAAGTAAATATATACTTATAGATACTTATATTTCGTCCTCCAGATATCTCTAGGCTATACATAGATCTTCGCAACATATTCAAAACATTCTAAAGGGCAAGTAAAAACTTATAAATGCAAGATAAAAAAAATTGTCCACAGCATTGAATATGCAGAAGATGTTGTATGGAGATGAATATATGTATGTATGGAAAATATTTATTGAAGAATCATTGTAAAATCACGATTGACGTAGGTTATTGCAGTTTTGAATTTCAATGTTGCTGAAGTGAATAACAAATTTTTCGGAATTAATTACGAAATTCATTTAAAATAAATGGGTTACAGCGACTGCTAATTTATTTGGGTCACTTACATACATGCAAGCAAATATGTACGAAAATTCGCCAGCGTCATTGAGATCTAATTTTGGAACTATGGGAACAATTACTTTCAAGTTTTCTGTTTGTTTGTTCCCTTGTATTGCACATGTCGTTTTAGAGGTATAATTTCAACTATACTACAGCTATTACAATCAGAAAACAGTCATAATAATATCCAGTAATGATTATTGGACGTAATAAAAGGTGATGAAGGACGTCTAAAAATATTTTAGTATCCTTTGTCAACATATTTGTCAACATCTTTGTCAACTTTATTAAACGTTGTGAACAAAATGCATTTAATTTAGCATTTAGCTCAATGTACATAGGTAAGTAATATAAATACTGGAAACAGCCTGACAGAATGCGAATCTTTTTTCAATTCGTTTTAGATTGTAATATAAATATTATGAAGTTAAAATTTAATATAAAAGCAATTTCGTACAATTTATATAATTTATACAAAAAATACAAAGACCATATATGTAAATATGAAGACACGTATTTACAACTGACATCCATACGATTTACTAGCAATGCAATTCATAATTTTAATATTTGATTAATTAAAGGATTATTTTAATTATTATTACATCTTAAAGAATACAATCTTTTCTACAAATTCCCGGCTTCCAATTACTTCACATGCAGTTTCAAGAACATATTTTAAGCAGCAAAATTAGTGTCCCCTAAACCTGTACGTACATGTACAATAAAGTTTGGTTTTAAAAAACCTGATGTACGTTGAGAAAAAAGTCAGATGAGCATGAGGTAATAGTACGAAACTGGAACTGGTCATGACAAAACTCTAAACCTATGTATGTATAATTGAAATTTAATCATCAGCCTTCGCCTTGTGGAATTTATTGGACACATATAAAGTAAACAGGGAGAAAGAAAATTCAGTGTCACTGTGTTCTCTACAATATTTATCTCTGTATGCATATTTTTAAAGTTCAGTCGACATATCCCTCGGGATGATGGGATAATGGGAGCCTCTCAATACTTTTTAAAATGCTTCAATATTAGCTATGTTTATAGTCAATTATACCTTGAAATTATGCTCTTGGAGCAGCTAAAGGTCCAATTTTAGCCTGGGAAGATCAGGGAGGTGTGCAGAAAAAAAGATTCCTGCTGACAATAATGTCTACACAATATATTGATGATCTTATTTTGTTAATTCGGTATATTATCATTTAAACGTGTGGTGGACATTTCATTGCTAAAAAGAGTGTATGAGAGTATGCTATAACTTATAACTAATCGTAAGGAATACCAATTCGGTATAATTTAAAGCATTAATAGGAGCACTTGCTAAGCAGGCATAAATGAAGAATGTTTTTAATGTATTATATACATACATGAATTTTAAAAAGTGTACATCACTTGAAATCATTAGCACATCATTACAGTAGGGATTCATTTAACCTCTCTAAAGTGTGTAACTGAAGACAAAACATGAAAGGACAATATTATTTAAGATATTACTTATGTACAACTAATTCAGGCGCATTTTTTACACATTATTACATGACTTCATGTTAAATCTACATTTTAATTATGACTATAGCACAGTGTTTTTTTTTCGACATACTCCTCGTACCCACTAACATGTTTTCGTTTTCGCATTCGTCAATATTCCAATATTACATTATTTCCACAAAGCATGCTGGAAATATCTGGATTATAACCTGATCATCCATGCTATAATTAGACACACGGGCGACTTTTACACGGGTTAATGTATTTATGAAAATACATGCAAATCGTTGGACTTTTTCCTTCAATTGGAATTTTTATGTGGATATTAATAACCTATATATATCTTCCCCAGGATTTAACGCAGGCCTCTCCAGGTCATCAAAATCATTCGAGCACAGAAATTGGATCGAAGAGCATGGAATATCTATCTGGATAATATACAACAGTATAGTTACTGTTTGCACAATTTTAGGAACAGCTTCCAGCTTTGGAAGACTTTTTGTACAGTGAGCACAAAGCAAAGGATAGGAGTTTTATATGGCCAAAATGAAGAAAACTCTTGTGCATTCCGGAAGTTCCTCAAGTTTAGCTTCCCTTTCATCAAGTCCAAGTTTTACTCCCTCGTTTGTGGAGAGTAAGGGAGGCGGCTATAATTCGGACACACCGGAGCGGGGATGGTGTGCTAGATCGTTCAAGTAAGAATACACTAATACACATGTAAATTAATGATAATAACTTCATATCATTTTATTATCATTTAAAAAAATTTGATAATTAAAATAAAACAATTAACATTTAAAAATAAGATAATAATAAAATATTTCGTAAGAAATCACTAATCATAAGAACTTGTAACTTCTAACATAGCCGGAAGAATTTGGAGAGAACGTTACCAATACTGAAATGGTCCAAGGTGTATACAAAACAAAAGTTCGTCGCGGATCTGATCGCCGGATTGACCGTAGGGTTAACGGTGCTGCCACAGGGTCTTGCATATGCAACCGTAGCTGGGCTACCGCCAATTGTAAGCAACCCGATTTTATAATTAATTATTGTATTGTATTTAGTATTTAATTTAAAATTTAACTTTATGACTTTTAACTAGAAAGTCATACTTAGTGTATATTTCGTACTATAATTCAGATTTGTTTAATTTATTTTTAATTACAAAGTTACATAATGTACTTTTATATTAATTTATACATAAAATCTAAATTATTCTTAAACTATTAACAAATTACATATTGCATTTCTTTTTATGCATCTAGTACGGCCTCTATTCCTCCTTCGTAGGATGCTTTATCTACATTTTCTTTGGATCTACAAAAGCTATTACCATCGGACCGACAGCCATTCAATGTGTCTTGACTAACAAGTATACAAATGGAAGATCCCCGCAATATGCTGTGTTCCTAAGTTTTGTTACCGCTGTGGTAACTCTATTCATGGGAATTTTTCGTTTAGGTAATAAGTGTTACTAATTAGTAGCGTTATTTCTTTTCTGAAGCCAAATATTACAAGCATTGCATTCATTTTAAGTTAACTATGGTAACTATTGCATGCACTTATCAGTGATTATTGAATGGAAAACAATTTAGGATTCATCGCCAACTTCATTTCCTCGCCTGTAAACAGTGGTTTTACATCTGGGGTAGCACTGACGATCGTAGCAACCCAGGTCAAAGCCCTTCTAGGTTTAAAGTTCCATGGTGAAGGATTTCTCGTGACGATGATTGGCTTGGTGGAGCATATCACGGAGACGAAGAAATGGGATGCTATTCTCAGTCTCGTTTGTTGCACTGTGCTATTGTTTTTAAAAGTAAATTAAATTATTAATATTTCAAAGTGGCTGTGATTTAAATAATTTGTCATTAGAAATCAAGATGCAATATTACGGTATGTGTAATTCTGTATGAATTCTTCTTTCTTCCAGAAATTGCAGTTAATTTTCTATTGCGTTCAAGGCAAATCCGTTGTTTTGGATAAAACGTTGTGGTTAATATCCACTGCCAGAAGTATCATCGTTATTATGGTTGCCACCGTTTTAGTCGGCTGCATGGGATGGGATGATAACAAGCCTTTTTCATTAGTTGGTGAGTTTTGAATCGTTAATGTAGCCGCATTTCTTGTGATTCAATTATATTTAGTACTACGTCATTGCCGCTGTATACGGATAATTCTGGAATTTACATGGATTTCAGGGCCCATCACTCCTGGTCTTCCGCCATTCAAACCTCCACCATTTTCGATCTGGGAACCTGCGGACAACCGGACTCACACTATTACGGACATATTGTCCGAACAAGCTTCAGCTCTGATAGTACTGCCACTATTGGGAGTCATGGGACACATGACAATTGCTAAAGCCTTTGCTGGAACGGATCGTGTAGATGCCACACAGGAAATCACTTGTATTGGCATTGCCAATGCTATTTCTTGCTTCTTCAGTGGAATGCCCATTGGTGGAAGCTTCTCTCGTACCACTGTCAATGCTATGAGTGGGGTTGAGACGCCATTGGGTAATGAATTTATGTAGTATCTCACAATTCTATAGTAATTATGTTTTAATATCACAGTCATTTTAAGTTATTTATATTTACTTAATTATCTTTAGTTTTGTTATTTCAATTATTTTTACGCATGGAAATGAACCTTCTATTATCTCTTTTACACATTTAGGCGGCGTATACACCGGAGTCATCGTACTTCTAGCCTTGCAGTTCCTCACCCCATATTTCTATTTCATCCCCAAAGCTAGTTTAGCATCTGTGATTGTTTGTTCGGTTATCTTTATGGTGGACCTATCAATTATCCTACCAATGTGGAGAAGTAAAAGTAAGCATCTTATTTTTGTTTTCGGTATTTCTTGAACGTCTGTGTAATTATTACTAATAAAATTATGAATAATAATACTTCCTAATAATTCATTTTGTCAAAATTGTGAATAGGATCTGATATGTTCCCATGGGCGGCCACCTTCCTAGTAACCATTTTCGCAGGGTTAGAATACGGAATTTTAACGGGCTTCCTCATCAGTACGGCGTACTTGCTCTATTATGCTGCCCGGCCCCGGGTCAAGATTCTTAAGGGAGAGGTGAGACAATTCTCTATTTACCATTAAACATTTAAATACGAAAACCAAATGGACCACAAATATTTAATTAATGTTAAAATTAACTCAATACTGTTGTTGTAATATCGCGTAAAATGCAGACGGCTACCGGTCTTGAATTCATGTTGGTGGATCTGGATCGCTCCTTAACCTTCCCATCCGTGGACTACACCACGTATGAAATTAGCAAAACTGCTAAACGTTGGGGTACGAGCAAAACGCCGATTGTCATCGACTGTCATCATATCCAATTCGCAGATTACACTGCTGCTGAGGTAAGAACTTTAATAATCAAGTTATTACATTAATTGTAATAATTACGAGCTTATTGTTATATCAAAGACTAATAATAATGTAATATGATTTTTAATTTAAATAATTTAGCGTTGTTATTTTTACTAATACAAAATCATATATAATTACATCTTGTTTGCAGGCAATGAGAGACATGGTGAATAACCTGTATGAACTCGGGTACTCCTTGGTGTTCTTCAAGTTGAAGCCTTCAGTGAAGAGGATCGTTCAAGGTATCATGCATAACTCCAAAGCTCCGTTTATCCTGTGCGATACAACGGAAGACCTAGAGAAACTTTTAACCACAGGTGGGTCAATCATATATACAAACTTCATCATAGTATACTTTATTTGTATTATATCATTTCTTTATTTGTATGTATATGTATACACAACCTATTTTTCATGCATTGAAAATAATTTTTAGATCCCTGATTTCTTCTAATTTTTCAAACGGGTCTTTTATATTGTGGTTCTGTAGGTATCAGACGAAAGTCCGATGTTACAATGAGTGTTCACTAGGAGGAGAAGCAGGAGGAGGAGGAGGAAGTACCATAAAGTATGCCTTCACATCCTGTAAAACTAGCATCCGTCCTTGCAAAATGCAGTTGATGAATATAATATTGTTGAATATATACAATACAGCTCTTATTACATTTGTGTATATGTTGAAGATATACATATACGAATTGCATTAGATTTTGTAAGGATTAATGTTTTACATACATAAATCGCAAATTAGTATTGTCATTATTATAGCTATAGGTTATTACAAAGCTGTATATATGATATAGGTATTCAAAAAGCTCAAGCCCTCTAGTCTCCAAAGATAATGTTAAAAAAATGTTTTCATTTAAATTTAATAAGGAATAAGTTATATATATTGTATTGTAGCTGTAATAAGGTTATATCACATCCAGTGTAAGTTAACACACTTGGAAAATAGTTCATGTCACTCCCCTTATATTACAATAAACTACACATATATACTTAATGCACATCTGCATAAGCCTGTAATTCAATACTCACAGTATTATTTCTAATTAATCGCTAATTGCTCGCAATGTTGCACATGTCATAAAACTCTACGCATACATCGCTATTTCAGGTCTTTCTAATTGAGAAGTTACCGTGAGATCTTCGAACAAGAAGTTAATTGGTGGCGTGAGAACGAAATTCAATATAATTTGTTCTAAATCATATACGATTTCATCTACACTGTTGTATTTAAGGGCGGGTATCCAGTATCCGGTTCCCACGTGTCTGCACAATTTATGAGCTTTAGTACAAAATGTAATTTGCAAAATGCTTTGTAAAATGAATCTAGGAAACTTTCCTTATTGCGGATGCTATGTATACTGGGGTATTCCATGACGTTGTTCTGGGAAGTTTTACAGAATGTACATATTACATAAATACAAAAAAGCGTAATAAACCTGTCCTTCTTCCTTGGCAAAACATCAATATGAAGTAAAACAACATATTTATATATACTTACAGATAATGCATGACGTATATTTTAATAACGCTTAATTTCTGTGAATAAAAAAATATGTGCATCAATTTTTTAGAAGGCAAACCTTCAATTATCACAAGCGAACGCACGTGTAACAACGCTGTACTCCTGAGTACACCTGAGGCAAGCAGAACTTGAGGAAACAGTGTTTGTGGGTTTAAGGAAATAAAACTAAAGATCTCATAGGAAAATATTATACAAAAGCAATATAAGACTATAGCTGAACTTTAATAATTTATTGCCAATTATTGGATATTGTAATGTTAAAATATTAAAAAATGTTCCCAGAAAAATAACGTCGATTAACGCAAATGAGCTAAAATTTTAAAGCCAAAACAATAAAATGAAGATTACAAACTAAATAAGAAATAAATACAATTACAAATATAAACAATTACAAATAATACACTAAAGTGACGCAAGTGTGTGATTTCGATTGAGGAAATCTTCTGCAAATTTAATAGTAAAAAATATACAGCAGCAAAAAAGGAACCGAATATTATTTATGAATTTTTGTTGTCTAGAATAATTCTAATAACACAAAAACGTAACTTGAAGATGTTTCTCTATATTTTTGAAGCATTGGTAAATATGGTAAGTCAATGTATTTTCGTAAGTTTGTAAATGTTTGGAAATATCTGTAATTATTATTCTGCCAGCAAATAATAGTAATTTATAATATTTAAATGTGATTTCCAGTTGCAATTACTAATTTGGATGGGTGGACTAGTACGTAATATTAAAATTCTGGGATTGTCCTACCTAGAAGTAATGGGGGCGCTTCTGTCCGTCATATGTATTTGTTATTTCACCCCTAAAATTCTAGACTCCATCTACACAATTTGGGTAGCTCCCGCCCTGAAAAGGTACAAAAAACTTCGAGAGATGGGTCAATGGGCAGGTGAGAGATATTTTTGTATTTTAAATTTTGAGTTTCATTTTCTAGTATTTTTCAGTTTTCCTAAAGAACAATAATAAAATTTTCCATTTAGTTGTGACCGGGGCTTCTGATGGAATTGGGAAAGCTTATGCACAAGAGGTACGCACGTGGGCACGTGGTTTGAATCTTTTACTGTGGAATATTTTAATTTTTAATACTAACTGTAATGTTGTGTCACAATTTTTATTATAATTAGTTTCAATTTGTTATTAATAATATTACTTTTAGTTCATGAAAAAATATTTCATTTTAAAGCCAAAATTTGATATTGTACCTGATATTTTTTATACTTACAGATAGCTCGCCAAGGAGTGAACATTGTACTGATAAGTAGGACAAAATCTAAGCTGCAAGAGGTCGCTGATGAAATAGGTTAACAAAGTATTCTTAAATACTTATTATTGCTATGAAAGAAGTTTACAAAAGCTAGAACTAATGATGCACGTGCCGTGAAAGGGAAAGATCTTGTTCTGACCAGATATTTGTTTATAATTGACAGAAAGGGATTTCGGCGTAGACACCAAAATCATCGCAATCGATTTCACCGAGGGTCTCCATGTTTACGATAAAATAGAAAAGGAGCTGGAGGGTCTGGAAATTGGAACTCTGGTGAACAATGTTGGAATGTGGTATCCATACTTGGATTATTATTTGGATATTCCACATGCCCGGAAGCACACTCAAGATATGATATTTTGCAATATTATTCCCGTAACCTTTCTAACACATGCAATTCTGCCGCAAATGTGCTCCAGACAGAGAGGCGTCATCATTAACATTGGATCGTACATTGGTGTTGGGCCGGTGCCGCTCAATTCCATGTATTCAGCTACTAAAGTACATATAATTACATATGAATATACCTAGTAGAGTTTAAAGCAAAATATTTAATATCAATTATTGAAGTTGTACTTAAGTATCAGTACACACAAAAAAGTTAATTAGCATATTGTAAATTATACAGATTTTTACTGAAAGATTCACCGAATCTCTAGCTCTTGAATATGAAAAGCAAGGAGTAACAATTCAAGCAGTTGTGCCTCAATACGTTTCCACCAGGATGAGCGGAGTTTCGACTCCATCTTGGGCAACGCCATCTCCAACGGACTACGTTCAGAAGGCTCTGAAAACAGTTGGCATCGAAATCAGAACTTCGGTTCATATTCCACATCGTTTATCGGTTTGATTTTTATTTATGTTCAATAATTTCTAATAATTTTTTAATTCATTTATAATTTTTTCTATTAATTTTTGAAATGACAATTCATAATAATTTTTTATAATAGTTTTTTAAATAACAATTTATAATATATTTTTTATTAATTTATAACTATTTTTTATTTCAGATTTTAGCCAACGAATGCTATTTTTTCTTTGAACGAACCTTCACCAGCCGTTGTCATCTCCGCTTTTTCCTTACCTTACGTGACAAAAGTAAACGTCGGAGGGAGATGAAGAACAAAATAAAGAACGGCTAGAAGTTTTTTAAAACTGTAAATTACTACAATGCCTAACATATTTTAAATATTATCCTATTATTTAAAATACTTTATTATTTTAGAACGAGAATTTTCCTTGTAGAAAAACATTTGTAATTTTTTGCTTCTGCAATTTAGCCTTTTTTGTTTTGCGTAGTTTATAACTTTAACCTCTGTCTTTAGCACTGCTTCCATTATGTCAGATCGTTCATCGTTATGTAGTACTATTCAGCGTCCACATGGCACCATAAATAACTACCTTATTCATTACAGCAATAAAATTCTGTGTTTAGTTTAGTGGATATAATTATAACTATTAAAGTTAAACAGTTGAGATAATGTTCGTCCCAATAACAG
>JAQGAK010004247.1:0-12681 GCA_034696945.1 Lipothrix lubbocki
AGCGATGAAAGAGGATGATGTGTTACTGAAGGAGGAAACATCAACAGATGACTGCTTTGAGGAACTGTTTAGTTTCTTTCCCTCGAGACTTGCCAAATGCTGCTCCAAAGCATCCAAGAGAGAGCTAGGCGCCTTTGTCAAATCAGGAATTTCTCCTTTGTCAATCCCCACAGCTTCGGCCACCTGCACACATATGTACATATTATAGTCAAAAGCTTCCTTGAGTCAACTTCAATAGAATGAAAGAAGGGAAAAGTAAAGCCATTGAGAAGGCTAAACTTTTACAATATATCATGGACAGCAACAACAATTTTAGATCATCTCCGGCTTTTCAATTTCAGCATTTTGATTTGATTGAATTCCTGGATCCCCTCCAGGGCATAAAACAAGCAGGGGAGCAGGTTGGATTTCGGATGAATACATATACATGTAGAAGCTCAAGAAGTCTTACTTTTAGGAATTCTGCGACTTTATCCATTCTTGTCAGGAATTTCTTGTAGAAATCCAAAGCTTCCCTAGCGTTCTTTTTATTCATGGTGAAATATTTTTCCAATAAATTAATGACTGCGTCATTGTAAGTCGCAAAAAGCCGAATCAGATCTCTGAATAGCAGAGAAAATGCGACTCGCATCAACGAATTCCTATGAATGTCATCCGGCGAAGAGTCGAACTCCAACAATGCATCCATTTGTGTTTGGAGTGTAGGAAATGTCCTCAACAATGGTTCCGTGCCCATTGTTCGCAGAGTACCATCCTCTTTCCTGTAGATTACAAAATCAAGCTCAAATTATGCACATCATTGCAAGAGTTTTTCTTTGACTGGATGGGATAAAATACGTGTAAAAAAGGTAAACTCATTTGCTAATGTAAACAATAATCAATTGAATTGGATCTTACGCACATGAGAAAACAAATCTTCGGGCAAAAGATTATTTCATTCTCATACATTGTATTACATAAAATAGTATAGATACTTAGGTATATATATGACAAGATCAGACATATTGATGTAATCTTATTTTTTAAAGCAACTACTTCGAATTCGAAAAATCCTTACCCCCGTTTGACTTTACAAAAGTCGAAAGCCATGGTTCTGTAGGACAATGCCTTTTCATTCAAGTAACGGGCATAGCGTCGAATGAAAGGAGAAACCTCGTAACCTGGAATGTCAGTTTGAGCAAAACAAAAAAAATTTTATACAACCATCCATAAGAATTATGTATGTAATAATTTGTAAATTATTTTATGTACACATCTTTAAATTTCCACAGTTTAGCAGCTACTAGTAATATTAATAAGCCATTCAAATTTTAGGCTTTTACCGGAAGATAATTTGTATTCAACTTTTAGCCAGACAAAGTCCCAACGCATCAAATTTAATAGCACCTACTTCCTACTTATTCATTTTAATAATCTAAACATCGTGTTATTAATAGGATCTTTAAATTTAAACTACACAAGCCTTAATGAAAACATAACCTTTAATAAATACCAGCTAATCTCTTGATTATCTAAACCACAATATTTGCTTTCGTTATATACATCAAAAGAAGTACTAGAGATATACTTTTATGTGTGCAATAATTAGCTGAGCAAACATTCTAATTTACATGTTTTATTTGTGATTGTCAATGTTTAATTCATCCATACCATACATAGACACATAACATTTCGAAAGTTCCAAGTACTAGCTAATATAATAAGTTACAAGTATCTACATGTACATTAATTTAATAGCGGTGCATCTGCAACCTGCAACTGTAAGCGAAATGTAGCCACTTGTTTATATATGAGAGTACTTAACTATTAAACGAGATTGTGTACACCGCAGACAGATTTGATATGACATGTTATTATTATTATTTTGCCCATGTGTGCAATACAGTTTATTACTACTTTTAACCTTCTACGTCTATAACAGACTTCCATCCCAACTACAGAAAGTAGTAAATGAGGATAAGCGAAGTGTGGAACATTTAAGACATTATACTAATAAGTTAAATTGCTTATTAAAATGGTATATAGTATGTTTATACTATTAGAAGCTATTAACTATAATTGAGAGCAGGCCTAACACAAATCTCATCTTTCTGAACATTATTTGGAAAAAAACTGCAAATTGATTATGAACCTCTATATGAAAAGTATTATTAACAAATATTTTCTGCACAAGTATAATAACCCATGACCAGGAGTACGTACTTGAGAAATTTTTTGTACATACCTATATATTACTTATTGCAAGCAACAGAAGGAATATGAATCCACCACAATATCAGTTTTAGCCTTCTAATAATATTCTGCAATGAAATGCACACAATGTGTATTTTCATTTTTCTGTCATTTATAGATAAATATAGTTCATGGGGACTATGGGAAGAGAATTCTATGCAGACAGAACTGCTGTGCAGAAATATGGAAATACTATTGAAGGCTGTTCAACTTCGCTCACAATACTATATGCGTTCCATTTTCTAGACAATCATAGTATGATACAATTTAAAACATATTGCTACTATATAGTTCTACTAGTTATTTAAATAAATACATTTTTATACTACAACTACAACTAGTAGGCACATGAGTATGTGTGCCTAGTGCCTACATAATTTCCATAGTACTCCAATAAAACTGAAAGGTTGAGCTTTGACGTGAGAGCTTTGTTTTCAATGTTTCCCTGTACTGATGTGCAAATAAGTATTTTCTGATGAAATGAATCCAGCAACTTTATATGAATGGTAATTTTCTACCCGCAAGAACAATATTCTACAAAACTCACTGAAAATTCATCAGAAAGACTCCAATTTCGTGTCGCTGTAATTGGATTGAGAAACCTAAAACATGAACCGGAAACTAAATACTTGTATATCTGTTCTGTGAAGTATGCAGGAACATAATATGCAATGTATACATATATGTGTTTGCGTCAAAATCCAGAACAATTGGTTTGTTTGAAACTTTAAACGCCAGTATAATTGCAAGTAAAAGTGCATGACTTTCTAGACATTCGAGATCATTTTGGTCAGTACCAATATGTAAATGTAAGTATATTTACTAGTATGTAGATAATGCATAGGTATTATAATAAAGGCACACCACTTAAACTCATTCATTATGATCGCTTGGCTATCCATTCACAATGAAATTGTACAACTTCAAACATGAAAAACAATGCCATCACAAATTCAGTTTCCACGTTTGCAAATTGTACCGATACGAATAAATGCATACAATGTTCCTAGATTTACTTATATAAGTAAATACATCATCCAACATTTGTAATTATACATGTATATCCCCATATGTATTGTTTCTTATCACTGCCTACTAAAGTTTTTGCCAACTTCTTGCGACTTACGTTCAGACCTGAATATCACACTAAATACTCACACTTATAACTTATAAGTATATATAATTAGTCATAATTAGATTAACTGCATGACTATACATATACATACCATGCCATCCCAACGTTACTTTTGAATTTTAATGTAGTGTACACTACACTTAATGTGCCAAACTAGTATCCACAATATTTTATAAACAACTAAAACAAGACTGATACCTTGCACTACGATTAAAACAATTTTCACAGTAGGTTGATTGTGTTGAAGACTACCCTATAAAATCTCAGCAGCAAATTCTCAGTAATTATCGTGATACAGACGCATTCCTTTTCCTATCCCAAAATCTAAACATGGGACGTAATTCTATAATGTATCATTATTATGTATCATGTATTCCATGGCATCTAGCTTGATTAAAGCTTGACTAGCTAGATTTAAACAACACCCGTGAATAGTTACGTATTCAAAACATTCGCCAAAATTAACAAATTCAATACTTAAAATTTACAAAACATATACTGTTTTGTGGGATGAAGTGCATTACCATTACATTCTTTAAGTGTGTTTTGTACCTCAGGTGAAGTCGTAAATCATTTGTATGCATTGCTATTTGTATGGACTACGTTGTGCAAACTCAAATTTCTTGGACTTGGCATGAATGCCGTAAACAACCTATCATAGGAAGGGATGAAAGAAAGCTAACGAGAAAAGTGGTTCAATGTCAGCTCGTCGACGACAGTGTAAAAGCTGTTCGGTGAAGGTGAACGGAGTCTAAAAACACATGCACAGGATTATGTACTCAACTCACACTACTATACATAGTCGAAGGCCGTATGGATTCCTCCTGCATAGTCGCAGCATCTTCATTAATATGTGATAAACATTTTCCGGGGCGAGTTAAATGAACGCATATGTCAAATGAAATTATCGAGCGAATAGCCATTCTTTACAAACGCATTTCTCGACCTCGACAGTTGAACGGAGACATATCCAGCTCAACAGCCCATATAAGTACAGTTAAACGGGAGTTGTCACTAGTTAGAGCACTATCAATGAGTAGAGTAGAAGTAGAGGCGTGAGACATTCTATATGTTATGTAAGTAGGTAGTAGTAAGTATGTGGTGTAAGTAGAAGCCAGAAATAATCCTACCATATGTTCCATAATGTCAACTATGCGAGCTCAAGAGTAGAAAATATCATCTTACATGACGATGAAACAAGAAGTAAATAAATACAATCATTATTAATGCAGCTTTAACTAGAACTGCAAACAACTCAGAAACACAGTTTGAAAAACAAAACTAGACAAAATTTATGATAAGGTATCACTAAAATGAGGGAGATTAATGGAACAAGTCTGTGACCAGAAGTGTACAAACCAATTTTCTTGAAAAAAAACATTATCATTTCAACATTAAGAGAGCTGATAGAAAGAGTGAAACTAATTTAATGCATGGTGTCAATAAAAGCATTTTTTAATCTTTGTGGTATAGCTCACACAAGGCAAAGATCAGTTTTACAAGGAAATGTTGTATTGTACATTCAACTCAGCACTACGAAATACAACCTAAAGCCAAAGCAAATTTATCCTTTGAAGTCATATGATATAGTGCCTAGAGTTGAGCCAGTACAGCGACTAAAACTGTATAAACGTTATAAATGCAAGGAGAACAAGTATCATGTATTACCAAGTCTCGGTCCGGCCGCTGACGATCGATACGGCAATAAGAAAGCGTGCACAGAAAAGAATATTGTTTATGTATTACAAACATTACTTCACCTTTGAATTTTACGATCATGACAAAAATATACAAGTGTATATATGTAGTACAAGGAGTTGTACGAAGCAACATGTCAGAAGAAAACTTTGAATGGATTAATGATAATGAAATAGTTGCGGCAACTATTTATGACACCACCGTCACATCGTCATGTGTATAAATTAAACAAAATACCAGCAGAATTAATGTTTGATTCCACGTGTTTCATTATATATGTTTATAAATTATGGCTTGTTTAAAAGCCGCAAATAGTCCCTGTCATCAGACTTTCCTGTAATAAGTCTGCAATTTGTACGAAGTGTAATAATATAGACTGTTCAATATAAAAAATAAAACATTCTTACCCTGAGGATTTGCCTTGTCTAAAAACGTCGATAATTGAAATGTGCAATTGCTAGACGCCAAATACTGAGTAAATCTCTGGAAAACAAAATGTATTCATTATTTTCGGCCCTTTCCGTGTATCCGTTCTACTACACCCAACCAAGTTAATAAACCAAATATGTTTTGAAAATGGAAACAGAAAACACAGAAATTCATGTCATAATATTGTAAAATATTTATATTACAACACACGCAGACTACTTACCTCATTTCCGTAACACATTAAATGGTGCACAGTTACTAGAGCCTTAAATACGACAACCCAATTGGAATTTTGCGACCTTTCTATAAGTAAATTGGCTAACTGTAAGATTGAAACATTAGGTTCATTCGTGCAGTGGACCAGGTCTGAAATAGACAAAACAATATTCCTTGTTACAAGTCATCGATTTTATTATGTATCGTAAACATTTATACCACAAAACGCAGAGACAGCGAATATTTTCAAAGCAGAGACAGCCACAGCATTTCGAAATGTAATACTCCAACGTGTGCCGGAATAATAATAAGCTACTGATTAAATATATTGAATTACAGTCAAGATGCTTTTTCTTAGGCGGAATTAACTCTTCAGTCGTAGCTTTGCACACAGCTTTGGCGAGGCCCTGACCAGCGAGAGAATGTCGTGCTGCCAAAAGTCTGTCAGTCATAGTCTGTCCAGACATGGTTCCTCCGATTTACACCCTTAAGGTGTAGACACACTGATTTCACTGAAAAACTTGGTGAAACACTTGAAGATACTTCGCTGCGAGGTAGAAATCCGTCACCAAGGTTGCACGTACTCAAATTCTGCAAGGAAGTCAAAAATATTTAGCAAAGTCCCGCATGCATTCCCAAACCTTACGTTATTTTTAATAACGTTACTTATTCTACTGCTGCCTTCAAAATGAGAGAACAATG
Source organism: Lipothrix lubbocki (assembly GCA_034696945.1). Classification (NCBI taxonomy): domain Eukaryota; kingdom Metazoa; phylum Arthropoda; class Collembola; order Symphypleona; family Sminthuridae; genus Lipothrix; species Lipothrix lubbocki. The sequence goes on from JAQGAK010004247.1 coordinate 6,413, forward strand.
CCATCAAGAACTATAAACCCAGCAAAAGAGATGGAATTAAAACGCCCACTATTAGTTACACACTTGATGACTTTGAAAAGTATTTCCAAACCTGAGAACAAACAACTGACAATGAGCAATATCAGCAGCATTAAAATCAATAGCACATGAACCCAAACCCAACTGCAGTTCTTTATAATACTCCTTCCGATCCCATATATCATTTCTTGTTTAATATGTATACTCCTACTTCTTATTACTACTTTACTTATAGGTCTTGCTGTAAGCATTTATACTACTTCATACATTTTTTCCTACTTTAATCGACTTGAGAACCACAAAACCAAAATACTACACACATTATTTATAGTATATAGTGTATGTATAATATATGAACCGGATTTAAACCTTTTAAAAATAAATTTATAACTCACAATGCATCGAAATCAGCAAGCCAGCAATGATTTGTTTAAAAAAACCATTCAATCACTATATTAAGAACTATCTATAATATTAAGATTATTATGAAGCTTGATCGATTTCCAGCTGTTTTACAGGATCGGCAATATTGCCATCAAGCAATCTACTCCTAGATTTAATCCAATCAAAAAATGAATATAAATATACAGATGAATGATCATATCAATAATAATTAATCATTTTAACAACTCGCATTTCACTATCTGAGCAAATTTTTTAAAACATGGGCACTTCATTACAAAAATACGACTACCTCATTCTAAAAAATGAGTAGTTCTTATCCTATTTATTACTACAAACATGAAATTACGAAAATATAATGATAATCAGATTATAAAAAATAAAGACTACACATAGACTATAGATATCCATATGACCACAAAATTTGTAGAACTTACTGGATAATTTAATCGTGCGCTCTACAACCGATGAATGTCAATATCAATCATTTCTTCCTTAACAAGATCACTCCACCACCGGTCAGGTGCTTCTCTTCAGAATGTAATAATAATATTATAGCGTCTCTAAAAAATGTAAAAAAAAATACCATGAAAAAATATTCAAACCAAATCAAAATCACATGCATCCAAAATCCCTCGATATAAATATCTCAGAATCTCAACAAGTTCAATCATATACAATGTATTACAGAAACGTAATAAATATTATGATTTACAAATATAATTATATGATATTTCGATTAATCTAATATTTCATTACTAATAAATTCTAAAACAAATTCTACAACAAACTCCATTAAGATAAACTCCAAATTGAAACAACTGTCTATAAATTACAAAAAATCCCAAGATCTGATCTATAGCGGCACCGCCTGTCACATCACAAAAAGTCACGATGATCACATTTACTATCTATAAATCGATGATCCACGTTACAATAAAAATAAAACTACTCATCATCATGATCATCAGAGAGTTATTGTTAAACATATACAAAAGAGGCTCACCTTCACTCACAGAAACTCTCAATTTCTGCTGGTCCGGTCCGGTAGTTCCACTTTGAATTTTAAATTAAATACTTCTCCAACAACCAACAACGCCTGTTTAGTCCACCATCAGCACTACAGTGAATCACACTTGAATTACATGAAATATTCTGGTTTGACAGGTAAAAATACTTGACGAGGATATATATGAGATGATGTAGTTTAATTAATCGCACAAAACCTAATGTTAAGTGTGTCCTTTATTATATCCGTGTGTTAAATCTTAAATATTAAATTCCCAGAAATAAATTCTGTCAAATTTTTTTTTTTAATTTGCACTGAAATGCCAATATAATTTAATTTATTTTTGATTAAATTAATTTATTTTAAGAGATGAACACCCGCACCGAAGTGTGTATAATAAACAGAGGAAAGAAGTATATAATATGGAGATAAATAGATAAAGGTTCAATTGTTGGATTTATGAATGACAATCTTTAGGGGAAAAACTATTAAACCGTCGTGTCTATTCAGTTGGTTCAGTAAAAAGTGCTTAGCCCAGTTTTTGAGTTTTTCTTGTTTGTGAATTTCAATGCTTTTTCTGTATGCATGCACTATTGGGCGACTTTTGGGCACTGGAGTCGACGTCGTCGTTTATCGTTTATACAATTTATCCACTCACACACACAAAACTCTCATATATGAACTGCACGACAGTAGAATTTATAAAGCAGAAGAAATATATAGGAATTTCCTTTCATGGATGTATAAATTAAATAGACGAAAAATACCAAAATCCAACAAAACCTTATATTAGACCATAGGAGTATAGCACTTCATCAGTGTTTTTTAGACTTTTACAGTCTTCAGCCTATACTTTTTTAGTGCCTTCTCCCGTCGGAGCTCTCTTCAGTTCTGTAATGTTATGTGAATGGGAATATATACATTTATTTGGCTTGACATGACACACTGGCGAATATCGTCGGCAAAGTATCAAAAAGTACCTATTTTAACATTGAAGGTATAGAAATTGGTACTTTAGGATCCTTCGCCGACGATATATAAAAGCATTGGAACTTATTATCAGGATCCATTTACTTGTATAGCATGTACATATTTACGTATATGGGGTTCTCATATATTTCAGTCTTTTTACATGAAAACGTCCATATCGTCGGCAAAGTATTGAAAAGTCCTTATTTCTGTGCGGAAGGTATATAAATTAGTACTTTCGGACCCTTCGAAGACGTTATGTATAATAAGCTTTCTCTGTGGTATACACTGGTAACTGGTGCGATGATACAAAAAAATATAAACGCAAAGAGAGCCATCTTCAATGATGTTGTATTTTAGAAGGTTTTGCGAATGGAAGGGAGATGGGAGAAGACGTGTTTCGCTAGTTTTGGTGTTTAGGGCTTGGGATTCTTACCCTTAATAATAAGTGTTTTTGTTGGTTTTGATTTTTTTACGCTTTTTAATATAATTAATTAAATTACTAGTAAGTAATTAATATGGAAATTAATTTGATGGAAGGTTGCGCCAGAGTCTTTAGGATATTTAGAATTTTATTTTTTATTTTTCAGGCACGTTTGTAGGCAGAATTGAGAATTTATGGGGGGAGTGTTTATGGAAATGCGACGAGCGGAGCTAGACATTTTGAGATACTTACTAGTTACTAAAAGTGCTCAAGTTATCAGAAATTAAAAGAAGAAAATTTAAAGAAAATTATCAGTTTTTATTATTCTACTGCGAGCTTTTGAACCACAATAAATTGTAGTCACTATTCACATAAGTATAATAAAGGGTTAAATAGAATGAAAAATAAAAATTTGATAAAATAAATATTTACGGTCACAACACAATAATAAATTATTCTTATTACTAATACTATTTTTATAAATATAATTTTTATAAAAACTTTATAGCTATGTACTTATATGTATATCGTCAGTGGAGATGCAAAGTGGGGTCCACCATCAACACAATGAAAAGATGGGATATCCCATTTAAATTGCATTCAAAATCAAAACTGAAAACGGAGGGAGCGTGTATGAAAAATGTCAACTGTAAAGCAATGTTATAAAAATTAGTGAAATGATCCCACCTTGCACTTAATATGATGCTGGATGTCCCATTTTGCAGCTAGACGCACATGGAGATATGTATGTCATTATACTATAGATTGTGTTTTTAACGCTTGTTAAGTAATATTAAATTAAGTAAATATTAAATTAATTGGGAAATTAATTTGATGAAAGGTTGCGTCAGAGTCTTAAGAATATTTAGAATTTATTTTTTTATTTTTCAGGCACATTTTAAGACAGAAACGGCTTCTATGAAATGGACGATGATGTGATTGCAAAATGCAAGATGCCTTTATAGTTTAATTAATAAACTATTATCCATTTAGCTTGTCTTACGTGGTAAATAAACAATTAAATATTGATGTGTTTGTGTAAAATTGCAAAGTTTACATCATGTCTCAAATGTAAAAATATTAGATATTTTTGTGAAAATGAGTTTTCACCTCTGTGCTGCGTATTGTTTACTTACTTATATTTCATTTCATGTATGTGCTTTCTCCCGCGTACAGTTAATGTTATGTATTTTCTCAGTGCGTTTACTCTTTCCTGGCTAAATTGTTTATAACTTATAACATATATTTGTTTATTTTCTTTGCTGTATTCTTAAAAAAAAGTAATTATTGAATAATCTCAATTTATTGTTACATCGGGAGTTGATTTGTTATAAAACGTTGAATGATAATCTGTACGTAATAATAAGTTTCGTTTTTAATGGTTTGAAAGCCTGGATTGAATAAAATATTGAATTTTTGTAATTTAATAGCTGTTAATAATTATTTACAAAATAACTGAATATCAACAAATCTCAATGGGAGCTACTGTAAAATTATATATGTAGAACATTTTTTAGCAATTAGGACGTTATTATAGCTAAGTTAGTTTTAAGAAATGGAAGAGAGATTGAGAACTTGAGAACTATTTTATTCATGTTAACACACTTACTTGCATAGTTTATCGTGGTAATAATATAAATAATTTAGTATCTCTAAAGAATGTTTAGTGTCCTGCTCTCTAAATAAACTGAATGATCTAGAATAAGAAATTAATAAGAGAAAAACAAGGTGTTAAGCTTGATATTGTGTCGTTTATTTTGATATTTCTACTCGACTGAACCGGTAGGCCAACAGATAACATTTTTTATTGATAATTTGTTTGCTAAAACATTATTTTATCTTCTGTTTGTTTACAGTCAGTCAGTAATACCAAAACTCTGTGAGAAATACAAATATAATGCTGAAATATTTTTTTCGATTGCTAATGTTTGCATTATGTTATATTAAATTATAAAAAGTGATCAAATTATCAAATTACATTAATATAAAATGATTTACGTTCACACGGTTCCCTGGCGTGATAATTTTTCCGGGCTAACTTCTTCCGACTTAACTTGACACAAAAGTGCATCTGAAAATCAATGTACAATTTACAGATATTTTGCATTAATACTAGAATGCAGAATAAACTTCACACATGTAATAATTGTATTCGTTTTATTTACATTTTAAAGTATTCAATTTAAAAAAATTTGTGTATTTAATTTTTTCTATTTGTAATATTTAAGTACGTATTTAATTTTAAAAATAATATTTTTATGTTACAAATTCATAAAATAACGAAAGCTTTAGTAAAGAAAGCGGCATCATAAATATTCAGCATAATTGTCAGCAGTACAAATGACAAATACAAAACTTGTCAACACCTTTCCCCATAATAAAGGTCAGTTCCGTAGAAAGCAAACAGTTTAATACTCTTGACAATAAATGACATACTTTCAAGACATATGTGCAAAAGACAGAAAGAAAACGTCCCTGCAAAAGTAAAATAGAATTGTATCTGTCATCTATAATGATGGGGATGATGACATCCTTCTTGAAAATTGCATGTACACAAAACACACCATCTGATGCAATATTGATCCCATTGGGGAGGGATGCAGGTGAATTCCAAAATCCCCGGAAACACAAACACGCAAAACAAACAAACAAAATAAGAGAAAGTATTACGCAATATCACACGAAATTGCATCTTAAAATTGTATTTCCAGGCAATGTCCTCCTCCTAAATACACAGAAATACACAAACGCTTCACCAAACGTTCCCGATAAACAACAAGCATTTTCTTATTTACTCAAATGACAGCTATGTAATTTTAGTATATAAACGTTCTCGGTTTCCCAGAAATGAAGTTACGATTTATTGTATGTATAGTCAGTGCCTTTATTAAAATTAAATAAATACAACTATAAAGTATACTTAACCATATATTATACATAACTAGTACGGTTATAAAAAATATCTATTTAAATCAGGATCAACACAGGGAATAGCATCAGTCTGTGAAGCTCATCGGGGTGAAATGAGTGATAACAGTATTATTAAAAATATTATTATCAGTGTTATTTAACTGCGTATTTAAAGGATTATCTTGTGCCAAATTGCATAAAAAGCAAGCATTTTGATTTGCTATATGTTATGTTAGAATAATATTAATAACGACACGAATAAATAAATACAAAATAATTAAATTACACACAAATAAAATTATTATAATAATAATTATTTATAACATACAAATAAACAAATTAATTTAAAAATAAATAATAATAATAATAAATAAATAAGAAAGAGTTATAAAAAATAAATAAATAAGAAATAAATAATAATAATAAATAAATAAGAAAGAGTTATAAAAAATAAATAATAATAATAAATAAATAAGAAAGAGTTATAAAAAATAAATAATAAATAAATAATAAAAATAATAAATAAATAAGAAATAA
>JAQGAK010004248.1:0-12674 GCA_034696945.1 Lipothrix lubbocki
TGTATTTATTTTTGTATTTATTTTTGTATTTATTTTTGTATTTATTTTTGTATTTATTTTTGTATTTATTTTTGTGTCGATTTGTGTATTGAATTGTGTATTTGTTTTTAATCCGGTATTTTTACTATTATACTACTTTTTTATCATTATTGTGAATTGAAACTTGAAAATTTACAACAAGTAATAAGATTTAACGGAATAATTAACTAAATAAACAATTTACATTATAAGTCTCCATTCGGGATCGGAATTTGATGATGAACGGAGTAAAGACAGTTTGCTGGACGACTGCGTCGAATTCATCCGGCTTTTCGTCGAACATTTTCCCCAGCGTCTCACTCGTACCATCCATTATCACTTGTGAGGGCTCTTCAAAGGCCGTGGCCCAGATGTTGTCCGAGAAGTCCGCGAAATTGCACTGGAGGTTTTAAACAAATTAGAAGAGAAAAAAAAATAATCAACATAAATAATAATAACGAAAAGAATTATTTACCTGAAGCATTAACCGATGCTTAAAGCTTGACATCTCCTTGTTACACTTCTCACAGCGGAACATCCCATTTCCTAGATCATTCACCTAAAACGGGCAGTAAAATACAAACGTTGCTATACAAATTACTAAGCAAATTGGTTTAAATATTCATACAAATATATTGATACAAAAATTCATACAAAAATTTAAACAAATACAAATAAAAACATTAATACAAAATTAAATACAAAAATTAATGCAAAAATAAATAAAAAAATTAATGCAAAAATATATACAAAAAGTGATACAAGAATTGATACAAAAATTGATACGAAAATAAATCCAAAAACTGACACAAAATTAATACAAAAATTGATACAAAAATTGATACAAAAATTGATACAAAAATTGATACAAAAACTGACACAAAATTAATACAAAAATTGATACAAAAATTGATACAAAAACTGACACAAAATTAATACAAAAATTAATACAAAAATTGATACAAAACTTGATACAAAAATTGATACAAAAATTGATACAAAAACTGATAGCAAATTGAATTTAATCAGCGAAAATTTAAATTTTATAATTTGGAAACCTTCTTGTTGCACTTGTCAGTGACACAAGCTTTGTACACGGCGGTGTCCCGCTTGATGGCCATGAGCGTGACCTTCGCCATGAAATAATCCCCCTTTTCCATGTCATTCTGTGAGACGGCGTTCGCCTCCGCCATTAATTTAAAAGGCGCGGTTCCTCCTCCGGCCACACGAGCGGTCGACAAACTTTGGGTCTGGACATTTGCTCCTTCATCGTCGTACCAGCCGCGGAGAGCGTGAGCTTCGGAAATGTCGGGGTTTATCTGGCGAAATAAAATGAAATAAAATAAAATAAAACAAAGTAAAAATAAAATCACATTAAATTAAATTAAGAATAAAATAAATATATTGGGATTTTCTCCCTGAATTTTAATTTTTATTATTTATTTAGTTTTACTCACTTTTAAACATATTAATTTAATTACTCAATTATACAAAAAATCAAATGTGTATTTATTAATTTATAATAATTTATTAATATTGAATGAAATTATTAAATTATTAATTTTCTTTACACATTAGATTTGTTCGTAGGAAAAAAATAATATTTATTAATAATTAAAATTACAGACCTGCATGGTGGAAGACATGAGAAGCGACAGAGAGCGGCCGTTGTAGTCGGACACTTTGGCCCCTTTCACGGCAATCACGGGCTGACTCGTGTCGGAGAAATCTTCAGCGCTTTTCCCCCAAAGGGTTAAATTTATCTGCGGGGAAAAAATTATATTTATTACAAATTAATACTCAAAATTTTGAAGATTATACGGGAATGATTTGGATTTTCTCTATACTTTTTTAAAAAGCTTCCATACAGATCAAAACAAATTTATTGAACAAAAACAAATATTTATTAAAGCAAAAAGTATTAGAATTATCAAATTATTTGATTTTTGTACTTCTTTGCACGTTTTATCAATCAGAATCAGTTCCCGTTTCTTCAGTTCCTTCCCCGTGGATCTCGCCGTGATGGACTGGACATCCCCGAAGCTTTTGCAAACTCCAATCACATCTGGAAAATTAAATAAATACAAAAATCACATAAACACAAAAATTAAACACAAAAATCAAATACAAAAATCAATACAAAAGCAATACAAAAATCAATACAAAAATCAAATAAAATACCCAAAATAAACAATAACACAAAAATTAAATACTAAAATAGGTACAAAAACCAATACAAATATCAATACACAAATTAATACAACAAACCGATACAAAATTACTACAATAAACGATACAAAAATTACTACAAAAACCGATACAAAAATTACTACAAAAAACGATACAAAAATAATTACAAAATTTGATACAAAACTAAAAACGAAAATTGTTAGAAAAATGATACAAAAATAAATAAAAAATTTATAGAAGAGACGATACAAAAATAAATACAAAATTGATACAAACATTACTACAAAAAGAAATACAAAAATTGATAGAAAAATCCATAAAAAAATTAATACAAAAATCACGTAAACGTAAATACAAAAAATAAATATAAAACTAAATACAAAAATTGATCCAAAAATTGATACAAAAATAAATACAAACATTGATACAAAAACGGATAAATTGATACAAAATTTGATATATGAATAAAATTAAAATACATACAAAAATCAATACAAAATCATTACAAAAATGAATACAAAAATAAAAACAAAAATGAATACAAAAATAAAAACAAAAATTGATAGAAACATTGATAGAAAAATTGAACGAAAAAAGAAATGATAAAAAAATAAATACAAAAATTAATACAAAATGTAATACAAAAATTAATACAAAATTAATAGAAAAATTGGTACAAAATAGCTCACCGACAGTTTGATCCGGCGAAACATTTTCAATGTCCCCAATAGTGACGAAATTAAAAGTGACATTAGGAATGTCCGAGCTATCCTCCGTGCAAGGGACGACAAGGGTGTCATTACTAAAGGACAATTCGTAGTCGTGGGGCAGGCTGCAGAAGTTCTTATTGGCGGGCTTGACAGCAAATCGACTGATGTAATAAACGTGGTTCATTTCCAAACCATCGTAAAACGCTTCCACGGACTGATTGAATCCCGTCATGCGGATCTCCCCGCTGTCATCCAACAATTCCATACTGAAGAGTTTCCCTTCCCCACGGGAATTCGACCACGTTTTGATGTCCGTTTTGTTCACAACCCGAGCTCTTATCGTCACTTTGCTGGAATTTGCAAAAAAATACAGTTGCTATAGTTCATAAATAAATAATCAATTTTTTTTAAATGCATTTCGTATCAATTTTTGTATCAATTTTTGTATCAATTTTTGTATCAATTTTTGTATCTATTTTTGTATTTTGTTTTGTATCAATTTTTGTATAAACTTTTCTATCAATTTTAGTATCAATTTTTGTATAAACTTTTCTATCAATTTTAGTATCAATTTTTGTATTTAATTTTGTATCAATTTCTGCATCTAATTCTGTACCTATTTTCGCATCAATTTTTGTATTTATTTTGTATCAATTTCTGCATCTAATTCTGTACCTATTTTCGCATCAATTTTTGTATTTCATTTTGTATTTAATTTTGCATCAATATTTGTATTTAATCTTGTATCAATTTTTGTTAATAATTTTGTACCAATAGTTTTATTTCATCTTGTATCAATATTTGTATATAATTTTGTATCATTTTTTGTATTTAATCATATCAATTTTTGTATACAGTCTTGTATTAATTTTTTTATGAATTTTTGTATGAATGTTTGTAATTATTTTTGGTATTTATTTTTGCATGAATTGTATATTGATTTAAAATATTGTTAATAAAAATACTTACTTGGCGTAAGGATTAATATCCCTGATAGGAATAATGCTGGAAGATAATTCCTGAGCGGACAAATTGGGCTTTTGTGATGCTGGAGAGTTCCTTGCCTGGCCAGCTCCAGCGCCGCCGTTGCTGTTGGCTCGGCTGTTCGAGCCATAAAAGTTCCCGCCTGAAAGAATTTAGGAAAATTAAAAAACTAAAAAGAACTACACTTTTATTTTTAAATCATAATTTTAATTTATTAGCTAAATAATTTTTTTTAAAATTGGGACATGATCACTGACCATTAACTTGATTCTGCCGACCCGGCGGTGGTGCGAGGGGTGATGGAGGAGCAGCAATTTGCACTGGAGCGGGATTATGCGGAGTTTCTCCCCATGGCACCGGATTACCTATTTTCGTCCCGACTTCCCTTCCCGGGGTCAGGATTTCCAGTTCCAGGATTATTATAATTTTCCTGTGGAGTAGCAAATATTTAAGAAATTAAAAAATTATGTCTATTATTTTGATGTTAGATCTTTAAATTCCTTCCACAAATTTAAATTACAATTAATAATAATTTGACAATTTAATTTTTTTGAATAATAACTTCAGAATTTAATTTTTAAAAATAATAAATTCAAAATTTAATTACAAACAAATAGTAATTTCAGAATTTAAATAAAAATAACTAATAATTTGGGAAATACATTTTTTTAAATAGTAATTTGAGAATGGAAATAAAAATAATTATAGAATAATTAATTTAATAAAAATACCCACTTGTTATTCATCGTATTGCAGACCATCTTGGGCACCCGGACGACGGCAAAATTCTCGACTTTATTCTCCACGACCATGTCGTTCAGCTGAGTGGCGAGCATGGCGAAGCTGTGGGAAAATTCCCCGTCGGAAATGTGGAGCCGGTATCGATCCGCACCGCCCTGACCCGCGATTTTCTTAAATCCCTGAAATAAATAAATATTAAAATTAATTAAAATATATCCAATTTATTTTCATCAAGTGTAATATTTATTATTTATATAACGTTGTTTAAAATCAAGTCATTTTAACTGACACAATTAAAATTTTTAAAAACATTAAATCACTAATATAAAACAATTGCAAATCAAGTTCAAGGAACTTACCAAAATCTGAATGATCGGGTTGGTCACCACGTCGCTATTGGTCATAGCACTCTGGATAAAAAAAATACAAAAATTATTACATTAATAATTATTAAAAAAACAAATGCAAAAATAAACACAAAAATAAATACAAAAATTAACACAAAAATAAATACGAAAGGAAATACAAGAAATTCAAAAAGATGTACAATAATAAATACAAAAAGAAATACAAAAATTATTACAAAAATGAATACAAAAAGAAATACAAAAATTATTACAAAAATGAATACAAAAATTATTACAAAAATGAATACAAAAAGAAATACAAAAATTATTACAAAAATTACAAAAACATATACAAAAATAGATACAAAAATAGAAACAAAGGTAGATACAAAAACAAATACAAAAATAGATACATAAATAAATACAAAAACTAATACAAAAATTAATACAAAAATTAATACAAAAACTAATACAAAAACTAATACAAATATTAATACAAAAACTAATACAAAAATTAATACAAAAACTAATACAGAAATTAATACAAAAACTAATACAAAAATTAATACAAAACAAGTGAAATTAAAAAAATAAATTAAATTCAAATAAAGCCCCATTTCTTTTTCTTGTTTTATTTTAAATTCACAAAATTATTTTTAAAATTTAATAAAAACTTACGGAAATTGCTCCTCGTGTGAGCTGCGGAAGAACCATTTTTGCTTTTTTCCAAAACTTAGATTTTTGATAATAATTTTATTTTATAATTTTGATTTTATTATTTTATTATTCCCTTCTCCGGAATTTATGATGACAAACTGACGACGACGACTTACGAACGAAAACAGATTAGGAATTCTGTAGTTGACGGAAAATTGCCCATACAAAACAAAGGGAAAAAAGATTTGCCGCTCAAAACCAAGCGACGACGACACGACGACGTTTCTCCTTTATATTTATTATTTTTCTCCCTTTAATTTCCATAGGAAGTCGCTGCTGCTGCTGCTGCTGCCCGCCGTTCCAAAAATAAAACGACAAGGGAGCTCCAAAGGATCTTAAATTTCCCCGCAAACTCCTATCCAATCAGAATACGCGCGGGGTAAATTCAAATTTCAAAAGTCTCTCATAGCCCCTTGGGAATATTGCAATGGTAATCAAATGGGAAATTCAATTTTCAAATAAAATCTGTATATTTCCCCATATAAAACCATGCATTTCATAGATTTTTCCATGGAAAATTCATAAAAAAATCCGAAAAAATATTTTAAATGGATTTCTACAAAAATCAAAAGAAATTATGAATAAAAATAATTAAAATAGAATTAATGAACGTAATTAAATCATTTTATGGCCATCCCCCAGCGTGGAATTTGTATCGGAATCTCCCGCCGGAAATCCCCAGCGAATCACGGGCCGTGAGGCAGTTTTGAAATGACAATTGAATTTACATATAGAGAAAAAATTGGTCTCAAAATTTAAATGTGAATTTCCAGGAAAGAAGAAACGCTGGAACGGCAGGGGGAAAATTTATATTTGGGGAGGCAGGAATTATTAATTTTGAGTCAGGATGTAATAATTTATTTTTTGAAGTTGGGAATATTTTGTTGCTTTGATTTTAATAAAGCTGCGACGACAATCGGTGGAAATTATAAAAATCCACTGGTTCCTTCGCTTGGCCGTTCCTTTTTCCTGTGTGAAGAAAGGTGCTTGAACTTTTTCCCTGGCTGAGGCACAACAATAACAACAATAACAAAAATAATAAATACATAAATATTACGTTGCGAAATTCTAGTCCGCCCGACAGTTTGTTTGTAATAATTATTTCTCGGAAAACAGGAAATCAGAGGAAGAATTTTTCAGGAGAAAATTTTAATATAATTGTGAGTTCATTTTTTTAACAAAATATTTATTTATGTATAATTATTATTTACCCATTGATTCTAATGCAAATTTATGAATTAATTATTAAAATTTAGCCAATTAATTATTTTATTATGAATGATTAACCTTCAAAATTGACAAATTTAATGAATTTTTAAAATTTTGTGTAAAATTGTTATCAGAAGCGGAAAAATGGAGGGGACAGCATTGGAATCCCGGTTGGAGGATCTAAACGGGTCATCGGACTTGATGGAAGCGATTCAGGACTCGATTTTCAAGGCGATTGAGTCGATGGAAGAGCTGGCAGCTAATAATAATAATAATGCAGGAAGTCACATCATCATCAGCAGCAGCAACGGCAACAACAACAATATTAATGATCCGGATGGTTGTCATGTCAACGGGCTCATCATCAAACAACAACAAGAGCCGCCGCTCGCTTTCACAAATGAACTCATGCTCTCCGATTATGGGTTAATTTCCCACGTCAATCCCCCCGTCGTCATCACTCATCCGGAAGTGTCAGAATTGTCCGACCCCAGTCTGGCCCTCCAATTCCTCCCGAATTCCTCATCCTCCGAGGAGAATGGGACGGAGTCCGGGGAGTCCTACTCCTACGAGATCCTCACCCCGGTCCAGATTTACTGGCCGGAATCCGACTTCACTACGGACAATCTATCAAATAATCAAAATAATAACAACCGATTTATCACTCCGGAGGGTGGGACTTGTTTTCTGACTGCAGCAGCCCCCGCCGCTAATAATAATTCTCCCGCTAATTCTTCTTCATCTTCTTCTTCGTCATCATCATCTTCTTCTTCTTCATTAGCCAACAATTTCGGGTTGGCGGGGAGTCATAATTTAATTTCTACAAATAATTCCGCTGCTGTTGGGGAAAACAATTTGATGACCGCGACTTACAATTTAACTTCCGCTGACAATGGTTTAGTGTTTTCTACTGGGAATTTGATGTCTTCAGCAAGTGGAAATTTTGTATCTTCGGCTGGTGGAAATTTTGTATCGTCAGCAGGTGGAAATTTCATATCTGCGAATGGAAGTTTGGTGTCCTCGGGTGGAAATCTAATTTCCTTGATTTCGTCACCATCATCATCGGCGGGAAATTCTGGTTCGGCAAACAATGTAATTTCTGCTGGGGGAGGAAACGTAATTCCGGCGAACAGCATAATTTTATCCACCAGAAGTTTCGTGTCGGACGAATTGTCCATGAACAGTTTTTTATCCGAGAATGGCTCGTCGTCCACGAATGGAGTCCCGTCGGAAAGGATGTTTTTACTTTGCGACAACAGTTCCACGTCGAATAACAGTAGTTTGGTGGAGCAGGAGATTCCGGACCCGGAGGATCGGGAGGAATCAAGTTCGTCCCTGAAGGATGGGGAGAATAATAATAATAATTCGACTTCGAAATCCAAGAGCAACGGCGGCAACATTACCAAGAGCAACAACAAGCTCCACAAATGTGAAGTGTGCGGGAAAGCTTTTGCTCAGGCCTACCGCCTCCGAACTCATATCAGCACGGTTCATGTGGGATCGAAGCCCTACCAGTGCAACATTTGCTCACGAGCCTTCGCCCGCAAATCCTACCTTCAACAGCACGGTCAAGTTCATGCCGAGACCAAGAAATTCAAGTGTGACCTCTGTCAAACGGCCTATGCCAGGATGGCCGACTACAAAAAACATTGCAGGAAGGCTTCGCATCTCGACAAACAGAATAATCCCCAAGGCAGCTCCTCGGACAAAGTCAATGGGAAAACGGCTGTTGCGAATCAGAATGCGAAAAATGTTGAAAATGGGAAAATTATGGAAGATAAAACGGGGAAAACTGTGGAAAATCAAATTGGAAAAACTGTGGAAAACCAAAATGGGAAAACCGTGGAAAATCAAAACAGGAAAATTTTGAATAAGAATCGGAAAACGGCAATAAGGCATTCGGTTAAAATTGAACTGGAGACACAAAATGATGAAAACGTTGGAAATTCGCCTGTGAAAATGGAACCGGAAGTTCAAAATAAGAGGATCAAGTTGGAAAACCACAATGGAGAAATTGTAACGGAATATCAAATTCAAAACGGGAATTGTCAACCGGAAAACCAGAAAATGGAAGTGGAAAACCAAACGGTTGGCCTGGAAAATCAGTTGATCAAGCCGGAAAATCAGATGATGAAGGTGGAAAATCAGTCGACCAAGCCGGAAAATCAGGTGATCAAGCCGGAAAATCAGTTGATCAAGCCGGAAAATCAGGTGGTCAAGCTGGAAAATCAGTTGATCAAGTTGGAAAACCAAACGCTTGACCCCGAAACCGAGTCGATGGACCTGGAATCCCAGGCAATCCAGCTGGAAAACCAGACGATTGACCTGGAAAAGGAGGCAATCAGGCTAGAAAACCAGAAGATCGAACTGGAAAACCGGAGGATAGAACTGGAAAGCCAAGCGATCGCCCTTCGAAACCAAACGCTTGAGCTGGAAGACCAAACCATCGAACTGGAAAATCAAGCTATGGACAGGATTCTGGAATGTATGGCAATGGAAATCCGGAGTGACAGGAAAATAGATTTGGAAAATCAAAACCAAGAAATAATTGTGAAAATGGAACAGGAATCCGTCTCGTCGGAAGGTTGTCCAGCAGGAACAAATGACTCAGCAGTGAAAATAATCGTGGAAAATTCGACAAATGTAGAACAAATTATTGTCGAAAATCAGGAAAACGGGGTAATTATACAAGGTTTAAATAGTGATGTTGGGGGAAATAGTGAAAATGTTGAGGAAAATAGTGAATTTGTTGGGGGAAATAGTGAAAATGTTACGGAAAATATTGAAAATGTTGCGGAAAATAGTGAAAATGTTGCGGAAAATAGTGAAATTCTGGTAGGAAATTCAATTTCTGTGGAGAGCGGCGAGTCGTCGGCGAAGGAGGACCAAAAGTCTGAACAAGACAATTTAGCAAATGAACTTGTCATTTTATTGCAAGACAACCCGCTCATGACCGAAAATAACCTGATGAAGGACGTCGGATCCGATATTCCCACAACAAATACAACAACTACAAATAATAATAATAATAACATTCAGTCCTTGCAGGTTTAATGTTGACAGTTTTTATTATGAAAATTAAATTTTATTTTTTCCCTGTACTCAATTATTAGAATTTAGAATTTTTTATTTTAAAATGAATACAATTTTTAGCCGCTAAATTATATCCCTATGAATTTTTTTTAATAACCTTGATCGCGTTCGTATATTTAGAAAAATTTCCGAGAAAAGGAGAAAACGAAGGAGCAGAAATAATTAAGTGACTACACTGTCTACCAAAAATCATTCAGGTTTTAAGTTTTATTTAAATTAATTTTAAAATGTAATTTTTTAAGGAATTATATATGTCGTAGCGTCCACGCACATTCAAAGTATTTGCTGTAATTTAAAATATTTAAAAAAATAATTAAACACAATATTGTTATAATATAAATTTAAATGTTGAATTTATAAAATTGATAGAAAATCGAATTATTAGCTTTAGCGTGGTGAGTGACCATGTTATGTGTAATTTAGTAAATATTAAATTTCAATAATTTAATAAGATCTGGAGAATATTATGAGTGAACCCATAGCCCAGATGTTATAATTAAATTCAATTAATAATTGTTTATTTTAAATTTTAGGATCATCATTTGTTGTTGATGCCGTTATTGTTGTAATAATTATTGTTATTATACACAGACAGTCAGGAAAGTTGTAGACGAGAACAATCATCAAAATCTAATAATAATTAATTATTATATATATTACAATTAATAATTTAAAAATCCATTTTAGTCATTTTTACATTGCATTATATGTATGTGCATATATATTATAAAAATTATTAACTTTACTTCAAATATTATTATTTTAAGTTTTAAAACGCGTATTATGTAATTTTTAATCGTCATCGGTCAATCCAGGAATGTCACCCGTTGTATTGTTAAATATTATATATTATAATCTTCAAGAAGTTCAACGTTGACAGTTGTTAATAAATGTAATTTATTCAAAAATATCCGATTTATTAAATTAGAAATTTTATTCTTTTATTATTGCTTTCAGCTTTGTAAAGTGAAGAACGCCAGAAAAGTCACACCGCAGACAGGAAAGCCAGAAATCACCCTTTTCACAATAAATTTCCATTGTGAAATCGACAATGTTTATTGAAATTGACCATTTTTAATTGAAAAGAATCGACAATTCTTAATGAAATTGACAGGTTGTAATGGAAAACAACATTTTTGGTAACGGGTTACGTGGAAGTATTTTATAAATTTTATTATTCAAACAAGTCGAGTAGTCCGTATTCATCGTCAGAAGAGACGATAATCTGTATAGACAATAATGTAATGGAAAATTTACAATTTTTATTGGAAAATTTATAACTTTCAGGAGGAAAATTGACAACTTTCAAGTGCAAAATTGATAATTTTAAATAGAAAATTGTCAATTTTAAAAAGAAAATTGACAATTTGTAATGGCAAATTGACAATTTATAATGGAAAGGATACAATTTTAATTGGAAAATTGACAATTTGTAATCGAAAAATGGCAAATTTTCATGAAAAATTGACAGTTTATAGGGAAAAAATTACAATTTTAATGAAAAAATTACAATTTTTAATGAAAAAATTACAATTTTAATGAAAAATTGACTATTTGTAATTCAAAATTGACAGTTTATAGTGGGAAAATTACAATTTCAGTGGAAAATTGACAATTTTTAAGAAAAAATCGACAATTTTGGAGA
The DNA here is from genome assembly GCA_034696945.1 of Lipothrix lubbocki. Lineage (NCBI taxonomy): Eukaryota > Metazoa > Arthropoda > Collembola > Symphypleona > Sminthuridae > Lipothrix > Lipothrix lubbocki. The sequence goes on from JAQGAK010004248.1 coordinate 11,655, forward strand.
GAAAATGGACTATTTGTACATAAAGAAAAATCGATAATTTTTAATGGAAGATTTACCATTTTTAGAGAAATTGACAATTTTTAATTTAAATTCAACAAAAAATTAGCAGAAAATTCATAATTTTCATTAAAAAATCGCATTATACGAATTCCGATTTACCCGTATAGTAATTCATTTCCCAAAATAAACTTCCATGGCTGCTCGTCGTTGACTTTTGCTTTGCATATTGCATATCGACGTGCTATTTGCTTTCTATAAAAAGCACCTCGCAGGTTGGAAAATCAATAATAAAAGGGAATCCTTCAGCTCTACGCATATATCAATTTCATTGCACAACAGAAACATGGAACAGGAACAGGCTCATTTGAATAATTTTAGGTCCGAGCGGAGAGCAGGTCTTTCAATGCGACGTTAATAAAAATAATTATGTTAAATAGAAATACAGAAATATTGTAATTTAAAATTAGAATTTCTTTGATGCCGTTCCTGGAATAAATATCAAGGTTGACGACTACATATAGACTTTCCCTTTAAATTAAACATTGAAAGATTATTGAACCTAAATAACACTTTGCACAAATACCAATAATGTTGAGATGGACAAAAAGGCCATTACAATAGCAATTATGTATTTATTAAATTCAATTTCATTCGCGAACGTGAGAATTTCGTGATCCTATCTTCAGCCGTTTGACCTGCAGGTCACCGAACATTTAGCACAGGTCAAACTTCAAACCTTGACGGATTTTGATGAAATTTCCAGGAAATCTTTCTTTAAGTAAATCAACAGGATGGTTAATAAGGAAGTTTCCCGAAATCTTGACCGCTTGACCTGCAGGTCACCGAACATTTAACCATGGTCAAATTTTAAAGGCTATACCATGTAAACCACCAGTAAATTCCAGAGGATATTTTAAGGCAAGCCCACTGCGTGACATTTTACCCAAAAAGGGCAATTGTTTTAGACCAAAGGGCACATTTTGTTAACCAAAAGGCACAATTTGTAGTATTTGTATTATA
>JAQGAK010004249.1:0-12670 GCA_034696945.1 Lipothrix lubbocki
CTTCCCACTCACTCAACGTCACAGTCATAGGAACCTCCCTTGCTCTCTCGATTGCGCCAGTTCACTCTATGTCTCTCGTTTTATACTTTTTGCTTCTTATTTCTTACAATTTTAGCATCAAATTCTGCTTTATTCACTTTATAAACTTCTCTCTCCTTATATTATTATTGTTGCTGTTGACAAAATATGTTTGTATTTTCTTTGTTCTAAACCGTTCCTAATTAGTTTGTTATTAAACGTTTTTCTTACTATTTCAATCCTTTTAAAGCAACTCTGTAAATATTCTCGTCCCTGATTTTTAAGGGATTTTAATATTATTTCATTATTTTGACCAAGATTGTCATTCAATTTTGACAGTATTTTGTACATAATTAATATTTAATTAAATTATATAGGTAATTTTTAAGTTGTTGATCAGCCTAGATTTTTGGATCTTTTTTCTTTCTTTCATCATTCCATGTACCCAACGCATGATTTCATTATAAATGATTTTTAAACTTCCGGTTTTGATATTATAATAAAATTCCATACTCGGGGCTTTGTAAGATTTGTGTTTCCAAATGTGTAACATATAAAATTATTATTTTTCTTATTTAATATTCTAATAATTATTTTCGTTTTTATGAAGTCAAAATTTTATAAGTATTTATGTGTATGTCAAAAATTCAGTTTTATTGATGCGATTATGATTTTGATTCTAATCATTTTCAAGCCTACTGTTTTCATATAAAAAAAAATTTCAAGACGTACTTTTTAATTACGCTCAGCGATTTCTGAACTTTTTTCTCAATGTTTTGGCATCCATAGTCGTGACTGAACTAGTTGTACATACTTTGTGATTGTTGTTATTATTATTTGGAATATAAATGTCGTTGGTGTTAGTTAATATTTTTATTATGATGTTATTTATAAGTATATATTTTTCATGTGATTTACCGATATTCTCAGGCGGGTCTAATCGTAAGTGGGCTATTAAACTTTGGCCTAATTTTTTAGTGTATTAAAATTATTGTTAATATAATATGGACACACATCTTGAATATCATTTAATTATTGAAGAATATTTTTGTTGTTCTTTGTTTTTAGCGTTTGTTTGTAAACACTGCTTTAATGCATTTTATATTTATTTTAACTCATTTTTTGCTTATTTCGTAATTACTTATCGTCAGCGGAAATGTAAAGTGGGCTATCTCCTCCGTGTGGTCCTAAATGTAAGATGAGATCCATACAGTGCAGGATGGAATATCCCGTTTAAATTACACTAAAAACTGAAAATAGAAGATTGTATTTTTACAATTTCCACTACAAGCAAGGCAGTTATAATGAATTAGTTGAGTTATCCCACCATGTAAGTATACTTATTAAAAGGCTGGTGGATGTTCCACTTTGCAGACGCAGATGAAGATAGCTGACTTTGCATCTCCACCGACGATATGCTACTTTAATTTTTATGGTATTTTATAATTTTGATTTTATTGCTGGATATTAGTGAATTCGCTAAAATTCCGTTTATTTGATAACGTCCTGTAATAATGACGACTGTAATGGATGTTTGTTTCGTGATCGTATTTTTTAAATTGCAGTTCCTAAGCTTAAGACCGTATTTATTTTCCGAAGAGTCCATTTTTGCCGTCAGCCATTGCAATAATGTATTGCTATGGTTCTGAATTTGACCCTACCAAAGGATTTATTGCTACTTTAAAGATACAAATGTGCCTGAACTTTTCGCATTCTATACTGATTCTAGTGTCTAAGTGACCATAAAACTCGAGAAGCACCTTCAAACCATTCATTGTACTGTCCGTGAAAATGAAATTTTATTTTATAATTTATAATACGGGATTACCGTACTTGTAGCTTCTTTATACGTAGTTTCTGTACATCTATGTAAGTATTTGGTTTAGAGGTTTTGTAAAGATTATTTAAGATGAGAGGTATGAAACTACATTAAAGATAAACGTTTTTAGGATATATTCTCCTAATTTTGTTGCTAAAAATTATAGTTCATAAAGGTTGAGAATAAATTCTTTCATAATAAGTGAGATTTTTGAGTTGTCAACCACCAAAAGAAAAATGATAACCGGAAGGAAAGTAGTAAATTCCGGGACCTCTAGACACTCTATGGAACCCTTGGAAAGAAACTAAATCTCTCGAAAAAATTAAATTTAATAAACTCTGCCGTGTCACACAAATGTTTATATTATGGAACAATAAACTTTGCCTTTATGTCACGTTATTATATAAAGGAAGCGGAGTGTATTTTTTCTAAAGTAAAATACACACAACTATTTTTGGGAGGAATAAAATAGCAAGTTTGCAATGAGGTTTCCGCATGCAGAGTATTATTTTTTCGACGAGTAATATTTAATTAACTTCATTTCCGTCTTCGCAACCATTTTATCGAACAAAATTCTTATTGTTATTATAATTGCAAGTTCGTGAGCCGTGATCATGTAATTTGCTACCATCATCATCGTATTTTTGCCACAACATTGAAGCAACATTGCGTAATACTTTAGAACAGTCTAATGTTATCATTGCATGTTTTAAAGTCATTACCATTACACATTATTTTTAAGCATTTAGAACCCTTTTTGTATTGAAAATGAAAGTACAGTGATGTGACTTGTGTTTTAAGGGACGCCAATATTTTCTGTTTTCAGTCATCCTTTGGTATTGAAATTCCTTTAATTAACACCAGCTTTTGAAAGCTTAGGTATTTTGGACTAGATTTTTGCCGAGCATATTACCCTTGTGTTAGCTTTAACGAGATTTGAGATTTTTAAACTCAATCAGCACTATTGCTCCCCTTAACACTGTAGAAATTCCCTTCTAAGCAAATAGGATGGCATATCTGCAAAAAACATACAACGTTTTTTTGCAATGCTTATATGGTCATGAGTCATGACGAACCCACAATTTTGGATTCGGATTACTTACAAAGGCAAAAGTAGAGAACATGTTCATTGGAGCTACCGGAGATACATAAAATAACTGGAGGGGAAAGCGGAGGAAGTGATCAAAATAGGAGAAGCAAAAAGCTTTGCAAAAAAGTTTTTTCCACGAAAATTATATCGACCATGAACGCAGATTAGTATTATCGGGCCGAACTGCAAAGGAGGAAAAGTGCAGACTCTCCATTTCCTCGGATCTCTCGGAACATTAAATTCTCAACGTTGGGCAACGTGAGCCCTAGCAACGGCTCAATAGGTGTGAGGTGATGTCAAAATAAGTTGGGTCAGTAGATTGTGTGTGTAATATGTACGTATGTGAAGCCCTGTGGAAATATGAGAATTCCGTAGTGAGACATTTTATTCCTTGAAGGTTTTACTCCGCAAAGTATTTTTATGACCATATAAATGTGTACATATTGGTACTTTTTGCTAGTTTATGGCAAGAGTAAATTACTTTCGAGAGTAAATCGTTGTGGGTTCGAAGTGCTTGGACAGGAAAGTCTCTTGAAATTGAATTTTACCCCGCGATTTTTATATAAATCATATAAGTATAAATAAATAAATTGTATTTACTTATTTACTATGTATATCTATGTTTGTTTAAGTATACAGATGTATATCTGTTTTTAATGCTATCCCAATGCATCAGCGATGGAGGAGCAGCAGTGGGACATATTCGTTGGTCCGCGACACTGTCACGGTATAGCTCCAGCAAATTAATTCTCGCCAAGAGCCCAGAGCATCGTTGTTTTTGTGCTTTCTCTGGCCTTTGTCATTCCAGATAATATAGTTTTTCATTAACTTAAAAGGATTTTGTCTTTGCTTTGAAACTTCAGATGCACTGCTGGCAATCAGTTCTGCTACCTTGTTTTTCCTTAATATCCTGCAAAGATCTCTTTACACGTTTTCATTTACTGTATATGTGTCGTAAATAGAAATTTAATCTTCACCTGTGGAAAAATCTGCGACGACACAGAGGGTTCTGAATCAAACCTTTCATCTCATGAAGCATTACACACATTTATGATCATCCCCAAATATATTACCCTTATATAGATCTCAGTTGTCGTTTCAAATTACAATGTAGTTTTGATCTTGTTTATCATCCCCTTCTGTGCTGGGAAGATCAAGTGTTTGCTTTTGAGACTGAGGAAACTTGCTCTCTAAACAAATCTAATCAATTCGAGGCCGTGTCAATACACTACAAGCATATGGGACTATGTATGTACGCTTTTAATTAAACATTTTATATATTTATTTCTATAATACTTACACAATTTAACCTACTCCTCAGGGGTTCTTCAAGTCTCTGTCCCGGGATTACGTTTTTGGTTGTTTGTGACAGCAATGTAGTGGCAAATGGTTTATAAGGCAAAGGACTACATCCCAACCTAAGTTATTTGATGCTACAGTTTCTAAATTATTTTCTCAGAATCAACATCCAGGATATGAAATTAAATCCACGAGTTGTTCTAGACAGGTAGGTTCACATTGCTTCGTTGGTATTAATATAAGTTCCATAAGTATACATTGCTCGCGAGCATATAGCTTGTGGATAAAGCTTGTACATAGTCAACATACAAAATTGTAAACCGAATGTATGAGTAAAATATAATTATCTTACATTACACATACAGTCTACATCCTTCAAACAGTATACTTATAGTATCTTACCCCTGTTGTTTGCTTTCTTTGAAGCCAAAAACTCTTGCGCTCATGCTTTTACTGAAAAAGAGTGCGAGATGTTCATGCCTTATCAGAAAGCGGAGAGATTTAGACTATACGAAAATATATAATGGCGATAGAGCGGAAACTGTTAAGAAGTTTTCCAAGATTTTTATTTCAGACTGGATATATTTCAAAGCTTTTTGTTGTATGTGCATACCTATTTACACTTGATTTCTACGTATTTAAGCTATAGGTCTGTGTGTATTTGTACATACCTATTTAGACTATGGGGGAAAGGTAAGCAAAAAGGTGTATTGTGTTTTCTTAGGCCTGTTCATGACAAGGACGGTAGTGCAACTTTTGGGTTCCGAAAACTTAACAAAAGTAATTACAATGTAGTCCCAAAAGTAATTTCTCCACTCATTTGTTATCCTTTCTCCATTTATACCTACACACTTTTTGGCCTATCGTTATTTTTGTAAACTTTTTCTGAGGAAAGATCCAGTTGGAAATACATAAGTTTTTCCAAATTTCCAATTTCGCATTAGATTATCTTTTCACTGCATGGTAAAATGGATGTTAGCATTTAAGTCTTCTTCCTCTTCTGACAAGCTATAAGAACTTTGAATTACTCTATACATGCTTTGTATATTTCGTACCACATACAGTATAATTACTGCGTATACTAAGAACGCAGTAATGTTCTTCCCTAGAAAGTTTTTTTCATTTAGTAAAAAACAGCTATTCCAAATAGGATGCTATCTTTGTAAGTCGTAGAAACTTCATGGCGATAAAATTCGGAAGTGAATTCCAGCAGTGTGTTGAAAGTTGTTCTTCCGCCAACGTAGAAAAGAGGGAAAGGCAAATATTTGGCCGGTGAAGTTAATGAGCTATTGATTTGCCTTGTAGGCAACATGTCTTTATATGTTTTAGTCGTGAATATTCCGTTAGAAAAAAGAAAGTTTTCTGTGTATAGAGCCATGACGGTGGCGGTGTTCATTCCGGATCTTAAAACCCATCTTTCTTACTTAACTGTCTAGAGTAATGGTTGTGTGGTGTGTACTTATAAAATCCTATATTCTTCTTATAAGAGAAATGTTGTCAGTGTGGATGTTTGCTCGAATTCACCTCACCCCATACTTATCTTATACTTTATTATTGTATCTGACTTCTGCTCTAATATCACACTCAATCCAAGCAGAAGGCTATTTCCCAATGTTGTGGCATATGAAGGATGTCTAGTCTAAGGGATGTCTTGCCAGTTTTGTTTATGTCAACAAGAAGGATTTCCTTCGATCACTTCCATCATTCAAATAAATCCTTTATTTACTCGTGCTGCTTGCACAAACCAACGGCAGCAGACTGTTATTATGACAGGGAAGAGGATGAGAGTAGAGATCCGAGGCTGAATTTCACTCTTCTGACATATATAAAGTTTAGTCACGTGTGCGGTTCCACTTTCAACTTTTGGGTATGAGAAATAGGCTAGATGAAATATGTCGGTTTAAAATTGCTAGTGTTATGAAGTTACGTATAAAATATGTTTATACCCTTTCACATTTTATACTAAAACCCGTATCAATATGATAAAATATGTTTACCGAATGAAGTATTTTGTATAAAAAATGGGGAATGAAAAATTCCGGGTAAAATATTGGGAATAAAAATATTCTATAAAATCTCTAGAGTATGTAGTTTTGAATAAAACATTTAGAATAAAATCGCGTCCATAGAAAATATTCTGAGTAAAACTAGTCTGTGTCAACTAGACTGCATAAAATATTGCAAATCCCAGAAGGGTAGCTGTTTAGCTTGTCTATCAGTATTGACAATAATTCAATAGTATACCTTAATGTATTTGATTTTGCTTGTACTGCTAGTATTTCTAAATTGTATTTTACATATGTATGCGGTCTTCTCTGCAATAAATGTTTCATATATTTTAAAGGCATATAAAGTATATTTATGCCATTCAATCATAGCAGTCCATACACGTTCAGCAGATATCCGTGGGTATGTATACAGAATTATGTTTATGTTTATAAGTTCGATTTCCAATGATGTGTACAGTACGTGTTTTTGTTATGGATTCGGTACTTTTTATTTTGCAACAAAATAAGCCTACGTTGCGTGTTTCAAAATGAAAGGAATTTTTCGGTAGCAAATCCAACCTATGAATTTCTATATAATCTATGTGGTTAACTTTCCTTGTACTTTATTATATTTTTCTACAGTTACAATATATTATTATGTATATCAATTGTACAAAGCAATATTTATATATTATTACACATGTCCAATATGAAGATGTCTATTTATTTTTTCAAAAAATCTATTTATTTATTTACTTATAATATGTTACATGCAACGTTGAATGTTAAGGCCAAACAGAATTGCTGAATTCACACAGGATCCGGAAATGTCTGAGAGCGTGTTCCAATCTTGCGGAAATGAAATCAAAATTTTATACTCTGTTTCATAATATTTGGAACTTGCATTTGCAGAAGCGTTTTTATTATGCAATTATTTATATTAGTCCATAGTATGTTATGTGTACAGAATAAGCATAATGTGAACTCTTTTTATTACTTTTCTTAAAAATGAAAACACGAAAGACGTTCAAGGATACAAGTTATGGGATTCACTGTCACAATTTCATATTGTTTATATATAAAATAGAATATACATATATATTTATTATTTATATCTGTATATTATAGTACTCTTATAAGCAGAATGCTGACTTGATTTTATTCGAGTCGAGTGCATATACTGGCATGCTTGTGAAAAATTGCACACAAGTACTATAAATCATATTCTTTAATCCTTGCGGAAGAGACGGTCGATTTTATCAATGAACATATTTATTACGTGTACTAACATAGTATGTATGAACATTCCGAAATGTACACTTGTTGTTTGATGTGGAAAGATATAATGAGAAAAACGTTGTGTGGGAAGTGTGTAGGTCAAATATTTTTATCGTATAGTACTGAATAATTAACTATACTATACTTATAAGTTACTTTATAATATTTTCCTTCGTCTTTTCCCGAAGAGTCATGTCATTATTAATTTATTATACAAAAGTTTGTATAACATCTCAAGTATTTATGTTATCCCCAATGTCAAGATAATTTCAAAGTCATGTGAAAAAATATGACTATGAGTGTTTAGGTTGTAAAAGTAAATAATTACAGAAATTATAAACAATAGTATTACATGAGGTGTTATCTAGACGAGGAAATTACGCAAAATAAATTCCTTTGCAGCTTTTTCTTTCTTCAATACTTTGATTCTTTAGGTTGGGTTTACAATAAGGTTTTATGACCTAAATAAACGTGTGTCACGATAAACTTTAATGAATTGAGTGCACTTCAATGATGCTGCGATGGACATTAATGTGAACTAAACATTTAGGTGTGAAACACTGAAAACTCTTGTTTGCAGGCGGAATTATTTTCATGTCATGTATTTTTTAAAATTACTTCCTCTTGTATTTAAGTTATATTATATTATTTCTGTTCTATTCTACTATATTATTTTTATCTATTGCAATATTTTTAGAGATTTTTCTTAGAGAAGTCCCAAAAGAATTAGCCTTATACAATATAAGTTAATATTAATATTATATTTTGTATTCAGAATTGTCCTTTGTCATTATAATTTCATTAGAAGAATATATCGTCCGTTAAATTTGCAAAGGTGAATTGTCCAAAAATCTGAAGCTTGCGAAATTTAACACACCCACGTATTGTATGATAATTTTTCTTGTGGATTCTCAATCTCTCATTCAAGCAGAAGCATGCAGCGGGCCGGGATGACGACAACACTTGGAAATTAATTTCATGCAACATCAGAGAAACTCTCCCTGGAATGTTTAAAAAAGTTTTTTTTGAAGCTTTTAACAAAGCTCCGTAAAATATTAATTATCTTTGTTGAAACATCTCTCAGAACAAAGTAAAGTGTTTGAACTAAAAGCGTGGGCAAAATATTTTTTTCATATGTATCATGCATGCTATTATTATGCATAGTAGTATAGTATGTATCTATATCTGAATGTCCTACATATACTCAGGACAACTTTTGAGCGCATCTGATTGCCAAGCCGAGACTTTTTACTAAATAAATAAAACTGTGGGAAATTACATCTGCATAAAATCTCATTCCGTCCTTTACGTCATCCAACCTCTCAGCAGATGCTTAAACCTTTATTGTTGTTGTTGCAAATGCACTGCACATGTGGAGAGTGCTTTTATATAGTCTACTACACACACTGCAATCTGCAATGCAGAAACACCGAATTTCGTTTCATAAATTAAAGCTGTGAATAAGTGCAAACTTCAAAGACAATGTAATATACCTACTTATGCATTTGGTTTTATATCAACAACTTCATAAATATACGTTTATGAACATAAAATATTCATTAAAACACCTTTTCACCATATTGTTTTTCAAAACTTATACTTAGTTGTAGTATGTAAGTAATATAATATGCAATCCCTATCCCTGCAGCATCATTTATTGATTTTCATTCTTACAGGGCCAGAATTCATTTTTATGAAACTATCTGTGGAATATATATGTCATCATTATTACTTATTACACTGAATGCTCGAATTTTTAATTTTCATAATCACGCTTTGCTTTATTGTTCCTCATCATTAGAAGTTAAAATAGGAAGTTAGATAATGGACAATTCCATACAATCAATTTCTCTTTCCGAGAATGTGCAGTTAAATCGTACCCTTGTACTTACACTTATCAATCAAACAAAATTAAATTATTTGTTTTTACTTGGAATTCGAATGTAATGTTTGTTTATTCAACTTGATTATCATTCATTCTTTCGAACAATCCGTTTGTAGATAGGCAAAATGTACTTATGGATACTCACAAAAGTTGGGGAAACCTAACATCATTTTGTATCTTATAATTACACTAATACTATTCTTGACAACAATAATTTATCAATTTAATTAATTTTACAAATTAAAAATTACAATATTTCAATGTGGAATCGTCTATTAATAAGGTCAAACCTACTGGTGTAAAATAAAGCTTTCTTTATTATTAACAGAACTTATGGCACTACAAAAAGTTTCAATTGAAATTTTGATATTTTATTTGCTTTGTTTGGGTTAATTTTTAAATAAAACAATTCCTTTTGATTTAAAATAATATTGTTTACTTTACAATACCAATTTTTGGAAAACTTTATTTATCATTTATTTATTTTTTATTTAAATCAATAAGATGTATTTGTAGTTATAATTTTAAATTAATATTTAGCTTAAAGTAAGTAAAATAGGAAAATTGTGACAGCATATTTCGAATGACCACAGACCGCATTAAAATATTCTCCGCGCCATCTTCTTCTCATTTACTTCAAAATTTGAAGTCCTGCTCATCCACAAGAGAGTATTTCCCATATAAAATCCAATGCGTAAAATGAGAACGAAGCACCGTCCACCAGTGCCTTCCAAAGATTTTAAAACAAACTTTCACATTTTCGTTTTATTCGACTTTTATTCCTCTCATCATTTAGATTACTTCAACTACAACTACACTCGAAAGAATCCACACAAATTAAACCATCAATTCAAAATAATTTTAAGTTTTAAAAATAAATAGAAAATCCATTTTAAATAGGTTTAAAAATTATTTTAAAATAGGTTAAAGTAAGTTTAAAAAAGGATTAAAATAAATTTAAAATTAATTCAAAATTAATACCAAACAAATTCAAAATTAACACAAAATTAATACCAAATAAATTCAAAATTAACACAAAATTAATAATGCCAAATAAATTCAAAATTAACACAAAATTAATAATGCCAAATAAATTCAAAATTTTATTAATACCAAACAAATTCAAAATTAATACCAAATAAATTCAAAATTAACACAAAATTAATATAAATAAGTGCATGAAAATACAAAATAATTCAAATTAAATTTTTAAAATCCAAAATAATTCAAATTAAATTTTATAAAATCCAAAATAATTCAAATTAAATTTTAAAAAATACAAAATAATTCAAATTAAATTATTAAAAATCCAAAATAATTTCAATTGAATTTTAAAATACACAAACTAATTACACAAAATTAAATTTTAAAAAATACAAAATAAATAAAAAAAATTAAATTTTAAAATATACAAAATAATTCAAATTAAATTTTAAAAAATACAAAATAAGTCGAAATAAATACAAAATAAGTCGAAATAAATACAAAAATTAATTCCAAATGAATACAAAGATACTTAGATAAAATACAAAATTAATACAAAACAAATTATAATTAAAATACAAAATACATTCTTTAAATGAAATGCCAAATAAATTCTTTAAATGAAATGCGAAATAAACTTTAAATAAAATACCAAATAAATTCTTTAAATAAAATCCTAAATGAATGCAAAACAAATATTAATCACTCCCCCATGCAATCCCGGAAGTAACGTTCGGACCAGCCCCATGACGTCAGACGAACCTTCCGCCCGCCCTCTAACCTCACAGAACCTTCCAATGCCGAAAGTACAGTTACACCACAGTCTACCAAACCCAAGCATATGCTTATGGAAAAGGGCCAATGTTAGCTGACACTGCTCAACTCAGCCCAAAGTACTAAAAGTTGATTTGCCTCAACGGGATTCCGCTATGTCTCTCCTGGTTGCCCTGACCAACCTTCATTGCAATCCGTGCATTATAGTTGGAAAGTAGACACACACCACCACACTGTTATCATCCATATTATACAAATTCTGAAAAATTATTTCTCGCAACGAAAAAATATTTTTTTTCGAAACCTGCTAAAATCATTATTAATTACCACAAAGTTCAGCCGAAATTCATTGGGAATTCTCGGAAATAGAGAGTGTAAAAAAGCATCATTTTGTATCAGAAGAAGAGAGTGCGCTTTGGAGGAGAAGATTTAATTCCTGGAGAAGAAGAAAAAAGAAAGGCACAGACAGACGAAGACGAACAAGAGAAATTGCATCATCTCATTTCAATTCTACAACAGCTTTTATTTTATATCTATTGAATTCTACAACGTCTGGAAGAAAATTATTATCAAGCCTGTGTTGCCTGTTGTTCCCATCTTGTAACTCAAGTTTGAGAACTTCAACGACCTACAAATTTTATTCATTACTTTCGATTTTTATTCTCTACTTCAGTCACAATTCTCATATGGTTCTGTCCTCAGGTGAGTCGAATTTTGGAATTTTTTTAAAATTCTATATAAAAAAATATTCTAAAAATAATTGCAAAAATGGTTGAAAAATATTTTAAAATTGGCTAAAAATATTTTTTAAATAGTGCAAAATATTACAAAAATTGTTTAAAAATCGTACCAAAATGGATGAAAAATAATTTAAAATTTACATTTAAATTTAATTCAGTTAAAATATAATGTATTAATATTTTAGAATATTTCTAAAAGAATATTTTAATAAAGCAAAAAAAGAAAGGCGTGATAGCCATTCTTGATATAAAATATAAAGGCTGCCATATATAGACAGTCGGGGAAAGATTATTCCTGTTACATAAAACATTTTGGCAGGTCTCCAATCTAAAATAGACGTTTTTATTCCGTCATACGTAATATTTCGGTTCGGGGAGCATTGTGGAGTGTAGACGATCATTTAGTATAATTATAGTAATCATATATATTTAGCATAGTCAACACTTTGTATTACAAAATGGTTTTAATCTACTTTAATTAGATAGTGTGATGGACTGTGGGCTTTGGGTCTGTGGGAAATTAGAGAGGCATTTTAATTAGGTTGACTAAATGATCTTGAGACCACTTATAGTTTATAGGAATATTGTAGACGCAATTTATTAATGTAAAATTTATTAGTGTGTGTAGTTTGCATTTTATCAAGTGCCTGCGAAGCGATGGCGATTTGTGTGTCTGTCTGACTGACTGCTGAAGCCTTTGTCGTTTCGAGATTGTAAAGATAGATTGTACATTTTCGATTGGGATTGATATGCTTTTTGGTGGTGGAGAGCAAAGAGCACTTTAAATATCGTATG
>JAQGAK010004250.1:0-12667 GCA_034696945.1 Lipothrix lubbocki
GCCTTATCAAGGGAATAAGCGCGGAGGAAGTGGGTTGAATCCCTGCTGCTGCTGCAAAGGATCTTGTAACTTACGGCGGAATTGCATTGTCATTGCTAATATATCTATTGTAAACAGTTTTGTTTATGTCCTTGCTTTTAATTACTTCTAGATAACGAACGTATAGAGTCATTTTGATGCAACAGTTATTTCATAATATTTTGGATTTTGATACATTACTGATAAAAATCTGTATGTGCTAACAATTGTTTTTATAATTTTCACAAGGTTCTCGGATTTCTGTGTTGCCTTCAATTCATAGGCTACCCAGAGAAGGATAAAATCGAAGAGTTTAAAACAGGCTGTAGTACGTTGGCTTTGCAACACCCACCATCACTGTCACTGCAATCTGATATCGACCAGTGCAAGCAAGAAGAACCCCTACGCTCAAGTAAATTGATAAATATCATGAATATATATGTGTGCCCTTTACCTCTTATTCTCAACTTAATTGAGATGTTTTTAAAAACAATACTTATTACATACAATACATTATACTAATACACCTCTGCCTCTACAGGGATGTTGACCACATTAATAATCGGCATACTTGGTTACTTGGCGGTTGGAATTGTTCTTTTGATCGCAATTTTTGGAGTAAGTCCTCAACATTATCACGTACTTATACTTGTTTGATAATATTTTTGACGATCGAAATTATTTTCAGCGCATCAAGGTGTGTGCTTTTCTTGCCGGAGGATTAATTTTTGTCGGTGCCCTCGTTATGTTGATTGCAACAATTCTACAGGGCAAGCATGAGGGCGATTACGTCGGATTATATCCGCAATTTGTCATTGACGAATATTTCAAATATGTAGATACAATATGGTATTAACAGAAGCCATGATGTATGGGAACTAGTTTGTTATAAATGGGTACCATTCGCAATAATAGTGGGTCTAGTCATGGTCTATGCAGCTGTTTGTTGCTTTGCTTTGGGCATGCAAATTAGTGCGGGAACTGATCTTGACCCAATGGAGGGAGGAGTACCTCCGGCACAGGGAAATAATCCTGTCGCTGCCCCGGCATCATCTGGTGCTCCGCCAGCATACGGAGCTTATGGAGGACAGGCTCAAACCTCACCATCATCAACAGCAAATACTAGCCCAAGCGCTCAGAAACTTAAACAAAAAACAAGATGTACAACTGGATATTGTGAATCTCATCTGTGAAAGTATGAAGCCAATGTTGTCAACACACTACATCACTGCATTGCCATTCGTCCAAACGAATCATTGTCAACACCATCTATTACTTGTTGATATGAATATTATATGGTAAATGAAGGGACAACTCAGGAGGATCAGTACATTAATACAGCTGACGGTTGTAAAGCAAGCAAAATGATCAATCTGTGCACACATGCATACATATTATTTGAACATATTACCATGTTAAGGTAATTTAACGCATTAAGCCCATCGATATACTAAAAAGAAAATTAAATGACAGCTGAAAATCCGGAGTAGGAATTCCTCTTTGAAAGTTGACGTTTGTGCTCATTTTGTGTTAATTTCATTCAAACCAAACAATTTTATTTATTATTACTGTTTCTGACCGTTCATTCAGCCGTTAATTAGGGCTTTCATGTTCTTTTAATAATAATATTGACTTTATTACGATAGATTTAGCTGCTCGTACAATCGGTTTCATGTTTTTTTGTAAAAATCTTTTGGCTTTTATTTCCCCTTTAAAAATTAACGCTACAAAATCTACAATAGTTAACAACTTTACGTACATGACCCTTAAAAGCAACTTGTGTTGAATCAATTTTGTCTCTACTTTCTCCCCATTATTAATAGTAATAGGAATAAAAACAACAGGAAAAAAGCTGAAATGTAATAATGTCGAAAGAGAAACACCATAACGGTGTCAGCGAAATAAAGTTTTTCCCTCTGTTTTTGCCCCTTAACAGATGTAAACAAGAATGCAACAATTTTTGTTTAAATCACAGAACTGCTTGGTTAATTAAAAATTAACACATTGGTTTATTATGGGAAGAGAAACTTTGATAATAAAATGTTTTTCAACATACATCAGAAGAAGTAAAAACATTACGTAACGTTCATTCAAACCCTTTTGCGCTGTTCCATCAGATACTATTCCATTATTAAAATGAATAACTACATCAGATGCCGCAGCTGAGAACTTCAACATACACTACTGATGTATGCTGTCATTTCAGTATCGCAAAATCATCAAGGTACTTTAACGTCCCCTCCAATTCCTAGTCTCATCTGGGGAATGGATATATAAGAAGCATATATCATTATATTAAGCACAATGGGAAAAACTAAAATCTGCTGAGTAACCATAATACCACGTCTAATTACTTCAGTTTCAACCTAACGACGTCGAAAACAACATGCCGATTAAACTAATTGTAAGTATAAGTAAATACACCGCTATGATATGCACTCACATATTATTGCCTCCAGCCATAGATATTGATACTTGGCATAACGCCGCAGCGGTCTAATATAAAGCTGGAACGTCAATGAGTAATGCAAAAGTCTTCAAAAGTGTACTTTTGTACATAATCGTTAAAAAGGTAAATCCAACTATCTCCACAGCTGCTACAATAAGAATTGCTTCAAATACTAGTTTTAAAGTTTGGAATGCAAAAGTGACAACTCTTTTATTTAGCATTTGCAAAGACACAGACGGTAGTAACTCTGTATACTTCCCCTTTCTACAACATGCAACAAGACTAATGAGCAGTTTTCCATAGCAGCAGCGGGATTTTGCTTGTCGTATATATACACTATACTGATGAAAATGTCATTTCAGAGGCCATGATTTTAAAGGACATAAGATTTGCATTTGAATATTTGTGAAATATATTTGTAACCCTATTCATTCTTGAGCTTTAGCAACTGTATAGATAGTTATATTTGCCTCTTCCACGACAACATATAACACACACATACATATGTTCCACTGTTTACTCATATGGCAACGTCAACCAACAGAAAGACGGATTTTCCAATAGTATATACACATGTTCAAGTTAAGATCTATTGCATTCTTTTGCTAAAAGTAATACGTTCTTTTACGCTTCCAAGAGCAAAGTCATTTCCGCCAGAGCAGCAGTCACAGTCGTTTCTTCTAAGGATGTGGATTTTAATCTAGTAGTAAACACTTTCCCAATTTTCATCTATTACTTTTCGTGACTTCTGCACTTTTGACTTTAAATTTAATCTTGGTCCAATGTCCTATATTATATCCTATATTGGTCCTAGGGATTCTTCTTGTACAAATAGCGCAAACACATTTTCATCGAAGGATTTGAAATTTCCTTGGAAAAGTTTGACGGCTATGGTACAACATAGGTATGCTCATTATTGATTTTTCTTTTAGTACTATCCATAATCCTGCAATGCTTTTTCAAGAAATTCAGCGTTTTCCAAATCTTTTTTAAAATTAAATAAATACATATTAAGTTTAAGGAAACAGTTTAAAACATTGGAGTTTAACTTGAAACGAATGCATAAATGTAGTTTTACATTTGTTATTAAAAACAAAAGTCTGTAGAAATATGTTTGACATTGAAAAGCTGCTGAGTAAACGTAAACAGAGAATATAGCCAGAAGGAACATTTGGAAATAATTAGAAAAACGGAGAGCCGGTCCTACCTCAATCAACTCGACCGTGGATGAAGGTCTCCGGAAAGAGTCTAATCAAGCTAAGGCGTCTGTGTCCTTGCTGCCGCCGGAAGAATTCCCTTTTGTAATCAACTTAATACCCTAATAACTTTCCCGGAAATTGTTAAAAAAATAAAAGCAATGTTTACATACAGAAGTTACAACATTACAACTCCACACTAAAAGCCCCCCAAGCACGCAGAATACCAATAGCATCATTTTAATATAACCTTAAAGAAGGTAGAAATCACATAATACAGAATCATACACGTAACGCACACAATTGCTTTTATAATAGAATCATTACTCAAGTAGATAATTATTCCTAATTACAACGCGATAAGTTGCAGTTGAAACCTGATTAAGGCAAGTAACACAATTAGAAAACAACATTATATCACATAAGGTGACTGCTACCCTTCACAAATTAGATTAACGAAGTTGGTCAAAATCTGTTTCAGAAAACTTATAACTGCAGGGCTGATAGTTCGTAATGTTGTATTAGGTATGTATAGGTGTGTGTAGCTCATCTTTACTCTGAACGTCGACAGGGAAAGGAGAAAGAAAAAACGCTTTCGCCCTTGGCCGTTGTACGTAACTAGTAGTTTTGAAATAGTCAAGTCGTACTGTCGTACTTGATGCAATAAATAAAAGTTAAATGCTATAGTTTCAACTATTCATATACGTACATGTGTATGTACGTAGTATAGACTAGACATGTACATACATCGCAGACCCTTTGGCGGATCCGTAGGTTAAAAGAAAAGGTCTGCATACGTAAAGTGCACTTTATGTTGAGCAAACTGAAAAGAATACGATAGCTAAAAATCTATTTAAATACGTACTAGAATCTATATAAATGCATGCAGAAATCTATATACATACACAGAAATCTCCGTAAGGACCTACAGGAATCTCCACAAGAGCC
Organism: Lipothrix lubbocki; assembly: GCA_034696945.1. NCBI lineage: Eukaryota > Metazoa > Arthropoda > Collembola > Symphypleona > Sminthuridae > Lipothrix > Lipothrix lubbocki. Next base: position 4,612 of record JAQGAK010004250.1, read on the forward strand.
TATGGAAATCTTCACCAGAACCTGCAAGAATTTTCGTAAGAACCTACAAGAATTTCTATACGATCCTATAGAAATCTCTATAAGAGCCAATAGAATCTTTATAAGAAGCAATAGAAATCTCTACACGAGAAATCTCTATAAGAGCCAATATAAGAAGCAATAGAAATCTCTACACAAGAAATCTCTATAAAAGCCAATATGAATCTCTATAAGAAGCAATAGAAATCTCTGCACGAGAAATCTCTGCAAATACGAATCTTTACAGTAACCTATAGGAATCTGTATAAGTACCTGTAGGAATCTTAAGAACCTAAAAGAATCTCTACAAGAACCTACAGAAATGCACGTAAAACCATATAATGAAAATCTATAAAAGAATAAAGAACCTTCGAGATTCTCCGTAAGAATCTCTGCTTTACATGCATTCAAAATCAATTAAGGAACATTCCATTAGTTACAGGTTATAGTATGCCCAGCACTATAGTGAACTGAACCGAACCGAAAAGTCCAACTTGACTATCTGTACATAGAGAATAGTATAGAAGTGGGCCATTTCACCGAGTCATAAATTCAGAATAAATTCACATGTTATCCGCTGATTGTAAGCACGCAGATAGTCAGTCAGGGGGATGGAGACATAGTGGCAGAGAAAGTTAAAGTAATAATCTCTGCGCCCTCCCCGCGACATCCGCCACCAAACTCAACTCTGTCGTCGCAACTAGTGTAGCAGTAGTAGAACAACAAGAGGTAATCTAAATCTAAGGGCGGCTCCTGTGTCGGAATACAGACAGGACTATGTGCATAGTGAGATATGTATTAACATTGTACATATAGTAAGTAAACTTACTTAAAAAGCTACCCTACGGGCGGGTGGAAGTTCTATTTAATATATCGGGATAGAAAAAGGACCGACTGTGTCGACAGAGCAAATTGAATTACAGAAGATGTATAACTCAATTCCATCCTCATTTCGGCCTCTTCCTCAAAATGCTCTTCATTTTCCAAAGGTTATATGTACTTTATTACGATTAGATTGTGCATATGAACTATAGGATTAGGTAGGTCGCACGTGTATTTAGGAATTGATCACCCGAAAAGAACCTCATCTAGTCCTTGTGTTAGACATAATGGAAGCAACAAAGCAACAAAGCAACAACAGCAACAAGAATAAGACTGTATCATTGTATGTACAAGATTTTATGTCGTCGTGGTAGAGGCAAATGTAACTGTCTCCGCGCCGTTGCTAAAATGCAGTAAGAATGACTGCAACTTCGGAATATTATTTTTAAAGTTTGGAATACAAAAGTAACTATCCCGTTTATTTTAACCTAATGCAAAGACACATTCGGTAGTAACTGAAAATTTTTTCCCCATCTACTACATGCAACAGGACTCATCAGCAGCAGTTTTCCCTAGCAACAGCGGGGTATTGCTTGCCGTATAAATGCGCTATACTGATGACAATGTAAACATAGAGGCCATGCTTTTAAACGACATAGTCAGTTGTGCCTTCAAATATTTGTGAAATATCTTATTGACACCGTAACCGTAGTCATTCTTATGTTTTAGCAACTGTGCAGATAGCTGGATTTGTCTCTTCAACGAGAATATCTGAAATATAAAACTAAGTGTACATAGGTATGTATGAATTGAGTAGTTTCTGTGACTTACTCTCGGCTGTTCATGCTCCTTTCCCCCTATTTGTTCTTCCCTCAATGTAATACTACCACACTTTTTCATTTTGCTGTGCTGAAATTTTCTTGGCAAATAGTTTGACATTTACATTCCCATTGTAGATTTAACGCACCGACCGTCGAGAATATTATGGAGATTAATATCCCATTTTTGGATAAAGCCTTTGCAAGGACAAATGACAGGAATTATGACGGAAATTATTATTATTTTCTATCCTTCCATTCCTATTTTTCCATGTATGTACTAATAAAACCATTCGAAGATTTTTCCAAACTGTACAATCATATATATGATTTCTAGTATCCACTTAAAAATTTATGCCTACAAGGGTCATAAAACGTCTCATTTCAATCTTACTCAGTATACAGTAGCGATTTTATCTTTGTTTTACCAAATTTAGGGAAAAAATTGAATTATTCTTTTCACGCATCAGTAAATGGCACTTGAAATCTCTCCATGGGAACCCTCTATTACGAATGTCTAATACAGATGAGATTTTGCTTTTTGAGAGAGAGAGAGAGAGAGAGAGAGAGAGAGTGAAGGAGTTCTTACGTCTTTTAAAAGCTTTTTTCCATTTGGAAATCAACTGCTTCCTTTCCTTCAATAATAGGAACGACACAACCTTTTTTTGTAATTGGTATACATTTAAACATACTTATATACATAAGCTTTTCACGTCAATAAATGCGGTCATACATGAAGTTCAGAATCACGTTTTTTATGAGCCTGAACAGAGGTAGATTTGTGTGTGGAATAATTCCTTGAAATATTATTAAAATTCGGAAAAAATACTCTACCAAAATTATTTTTTAAAATCATGTGTACAAAAAATACAAAAATATATAATTATACAAAATTCAAAAAATTCTACAAAAAAACATAATTCTATAAAAACACAGTTCTATAAAAAAACATAATTCTATAAAAACATAATTCTATAAAAACAAAATTCTATAAAAACAAAATTCTATAAAAACAAAATTCTATAAAAACAAAATTCTTTAAAAAAAATTCTTTTAAAAAATTTCTTTAAAAAACAACAAAATTCTTTTTAAAAAAATTCTTAAAAAAAAACAAAATTCTTTTTAAAAAAACAAAATCTATAAAAAACATTTCTTTAAAAAAAATCTACAAAAAAAATTCTATAAAAAATACAAAAATTACAAAAGAACTTCCTTGATTGATCAGTAAGGCCAGATATAGCTTCAAAAATAAATGCTCCAGTGTAAAATTAAAAATAATGAGTTGCTGTATTAAAAGCAATCAGGGATAGAAATATTGGTCTAAAGAGAGCTCGCTTAAAAATATATACTTATAGGTAAATAAATTTAGCAATTTTTTACCATATATGTATATGAGTAATGGCATTTATAATAATAACAACATAGCGTTATAAAATAACAACACAATAATTACTACTGCTTCAAGAAACTTCTCGCTCCAGCAAAGCTTTTTTTTCGGTAATAATAAATTATTATTGTTGTCAAAAATCATCATTGCATTCAGACGGAAATTCTATACAAAGAAATAAAAATTATTTAAGGTAAACAAAATAGTATTATTTAGATTCTTTATTATCACTTATATAAGATTGCCTTGCCATATTCTGATATAATAATAATAGCTCTAATAAGAGATTGCAAAATAATTTTCTGCTTAAATTATTTTCCTAATGGCAAATTGGGAAATGTAAATAAAAAAACAAAAAGAAAAACTCCATTGAAGGCCCCCGACAAATTCATTAGCAGCGCTTTTCTCTTGAATGGTTGAAGTTATTTCAATAATAAGACAACAAAGCAAAAGTTATTACCAATTAAATTACAAAGAAATTGTTTTTTAAAACAAAGAATCGCACTGAAGGAAATGTGCGTCAATGATAGCATAATGCCCCACGTGTTTACACACAAAAAATTACCTAATTTCTCCTTTATTATTCAATGATAATTTTTCATAATAGGAACTCTTATAAATGACAGTTCCGTGAATGTAACAGAAATTTCGACTTGGCTTTGTCATTAAAATTACAAAAGCGCGGCAGCTGTTAGGAATTTTTATTACGAGGACTACTATAATATAGAATTTTGTCCTCGGTCCTCGATACTAAAAACACTCACTCAGCAGAAATCTGTGCCAAAGCCTCAGATCTCTTCCTGGATGTAGGTACGTTGGTAGGTAGGTAATATCCTTTTTTCAGATCACTTTCACGGGATACGGGATTGGTAATCTAATTAAAGACAAGAGCAATCGCCCTGTCAGTGAAAATGTGCTAATAGCATTTCCAATTCTTTTCCATGAACAAAATTCTACAAACTTTAGCTATAGAGCGCGTCTTCAAATTGGCCCAGCGGAAGTTCTAATTTCTTAATTATTATAGATTGGATCCTCCAGAACTTCCAGATTGGGGCGACGTGAGAATTGGATGGAATAAGATGCGAGGAAGTGTTCCAAGTAATTATTCCTAGATATGCTTGACTTATACATATTTACTGTAGAAAATCGTATGTCTGGAAATAATTATTAGTAAGTATTTGTTAAAAGAAATTTAGTACACCACCCCCGCAGACGTTTTTAATTACAAGCATGAACTTTGTCAATTAAAAACATTGAGTAAACACACTAAATTTTAGAACTTACTATTATCAATTTTCTGAGAGCTTCTTTCAAGTAGAGAAAAAATAAGAAAAGCTCTCGAGACTCTAGAATAATTAGAATTTAATTTTTGTCTGTCCGTCAATAGCTTGAGTCCCTATATAGTTTGGATACACGTTTATATAATCAAAAGCCCTTCTACTAATAACTCTTCACTTGAATTTCCTACGCATTAAATTAAAGTTAACCAAAATTTCCTTCGCCGCAGGCAAAATGCTTGTTAGTTTAAATGGCGGAGCTGGAGGTTCTCCTCAATATGAATTACACATATATATTTTTTCTTAAGAAAAGAAAAAAGAAGAGGAATACATATGGAAATAGAACATATCGTCGGCGTCGGCGAAGGATCCCAAAGTACCAATTTCTACAACTTCAACACAGAAATTAGTACTTTTTGATACTTCGCCAATGATTTGTTTGTAATAAGTATTTTGATGTATATTATGCCATAATTAAACTGAAAACCTTCATGATATTGCCCTTAAGCGGAGTTGTGAGAAGATTACAACTTTGAATGAGTTGATGAGTCTCGATCATAAGGGAAGAACTCTACTTTGATACAAAATTGCAGCTAATGAAGCAGTTTTAAACGAAATACCCCCCCCTCTCCTTCGGAAAGAAATTTACGTAATAAGGAGATTGCCATTTACCTATCTAGTATCTCTTAATTTCTTCATTAATTAGTTGCTCCAATGCCCGCACTGACTCAAGTGTATTGAACGGTTAATTTGAAAAAGTCTACACACTTAGTTAGTCCTTTGAAGTGTACAAGAGATTACGCATTACTGCAACATGTCTGTCTCACATCATTCATTAATGAGTAATGAAGGAAAACTTTTCTTGTCTGGACTCAAACGGTTCCCGTCCCTTTATAAGAAGCTTCATGGATCATAGTTTTACTTGGGATGATCAAAGGTTTTAGCAATCTCACTACATAGCTCAGCCGATCCTTTGAAATTTTAAGTTCCGGTGTGGCGTGGTCAGGAAGATAAAACTGACGAGAGCTACAACCAAGGAAAGTATTTGAAATGGTTCTGTTTGCAAAATCCAAATTCTGAGTAAATTCTATTTTAAAAAATCCAAATTCTGTTAAAAAATCCAACTTTTCTTAAAAAATCCAAATTCTCTTAAAAAATCCAAATTCTCTTAAAAAATCCAAATTCTCTTAAAAAATCCAAATTCTCTTAAAAAATCCAAATTCGGTGTAAATTCTGTTTAAGACATCTACATTCTGAGTAAACTAAATTAAAAAATCAAAATTCTGAGTAAATTTTGTTTCAAAAGCCAAAATTGTGTGTAAATTTGACTTGACAAGCTAATATTCTTTAATAAAAATGTTAAAATTTTACCTAAATTCTAAAAGACACGACAAAATTTCGTAGAAAATGGTCCTTGACAGAGTGAAACTATAAGAAGATTGTGTTTCCATAAAACAAAATGTAGTGTCAATTCCCTTGGGAAGTACAAATTCCAAGTAAATTCTACTTGAAGAATTAAATGCAAAGTAAATCTTTGACAAAGCATCACTCAAAGTAAATTCTCTGCCAGGATACAAATTCGGAGTAAATTCTATTTGTAAAACTAGAATTCGGAGTAAATCCTATTCGAATAAACTAAATTTGGAGTAGACCTTTGACTCTTATTGGCAATGACAAGGGTTACATACTGGGAGAAAATTCTCGGGAAATCTAAACGTAGAGGAACTTCTGGGTATAAATACTCCTGTGGAATATTCTAGACGAAGAAAAACAAACGAAGTAACAAATTGTAGGGGGATTAAAGGTAAATGTAGAGTTTATCGACATGGCTGACTGTGAAGGAAGAATTTGAATATTTTTGAAATTGAAAAGCAGCTTTCTCCATATAGACAACGGACGGACGAGGCCTTTTCGAGAATGTTTTATACACTGATTAATGATCCTGTTATTCTCAGGGACACACGAGAGTCTACGATAAACATGAGACGCTTTGGATAAAAACTCGGGGAATTTATTTTTTTTCGTCCGCAATGACGGCATATATTTCTTAACTTTGCTATATGATCACTTTGTCTCTTTACTCTCGAATGACTTCACTAAATTGCTTCAAATGTATGTCCTGTAGCCTTTTGAATTATATGGAGTATATTTTATTCCTATAGTAATTCCTATTTCTACATATCGTCGGCGAAGTATCAAAAAGTACCAATATCTTTGTTGATGATACTGAAATTGGTACGAATTGCTCTTGATCTTTGAAAATCTTCCAAGAGGACTAATGCGGACTCAAAGGAGAGTAACGTGGAACGGGTATTTCCGGAGGGAATTCAAATGGAAACATTGTCCTTCAAAACGAATGATTGGGATCTCAATAATACTTGGAGAATAGTTAGCATAGTTTGGGCTTCGGTCTTGGGAAATAAGCCTTTTCCTTTCAATATAAGATTTCATACGTTTCAAGATATCCCTTTGGCGGAACATGATCTCCTTCTTTCAAAAAATATTTATTGCGACATTGTTCGTCGGCAAACAATAATGGTAACAATGCTTGGTGGATGCGTATGTGGTAAGTAATATATATAATAATGCGCTTGCCATGTTGACGGTATCTCTATAATGATTGTTATTACCGAAAATATTGATGTGGTTCGAATCTCATGTATGTCATCTGCTGTCTGTGGGTATTTTCAATGTATAGGAATTGTAGATTTGTTTATTATTTATTTTTTGTGGCATCGCTATATGATGGGGAGGAAATAAGAAATATTGGCGGTGCGTTGCTAAACTCAAGAATTTGTAGTGAATTTCCGATTTATTCCATTGTAAAACTCACCTAAAATCCTGAAATTCTTGATTTTAGCAAAGCGCTATTGTGTAAAAATTTTACATTTTTATTATATCTACTTATTTTCGATATTATTATCAATTATCTGCTTTTCATCCTTACCGAATTCATAGACGATGGATATTTTGCAGCCATGTGGACACCTCAGGGTGTGGACACTTGACAGGTTGAAGTGTCCTGGTCGGCAGACGTCTACACTTGCAGGAGATGGTCCGAAGGCACACTCGTAGCAATAAACTTCGCCAGCACCTGTAAAATAACAAGAATAATTGATAAATAATTATAATTAATTAATTAAAAAAAATATAAATTAAAAAAAAAATTAAAAAAATAATAAATTAAAAAAAAAATTAAAAAAATAATAAATTAAAAAATAAATTAAAAAAATAATAAATAAAAAAATAAAAAATTCTCCTATAAAAAACCAGCGTTTTCCCAAAATCTATCGTAGTGGACGTAAAAAGACCCTCAATACCTCATTCAAAAGGTCCTTTAATCGTAAGAACAGATTTTGGACCAAATTTACCGTTTTCAAAATTTTGAACTGTTTTTGACGGGAAAGATCAAAATGTTGGAGACATTTTTTTTTTCCAAAAAAACCGTATTTTGCAGACCTTGTCGTGGGGGGTATTTCTGAAACACCATAAAATTACCTCCATGGTGGTATTTTTCTTTTGGCCGTAGCTTTTGAGTTACCGGGTATAAAATGGCGATTTTTACTTTTTTTTTCACAATTTTGAACTTACCGCCACATTGAAAGCGCGTATTATGCATATAAAGTATATGTAAGACATGTACATGCACACTAATATACATAATATTCTGGTTTCGCATGCTGACTATTATTATATAGAATATTATTATTATAGAATCTCTCAAGCTCCTCGCC
>JAQGAK010004251.1:0-12661 GCA_034696945.1 Lipothrix lubbocki
CGCGTTCATTCAATATTTCTTTATTCATCTCAAATAATAGCACGATACAAAGGTAGTGGTAATACACTCGAACAATACCACATTTTTTTTAAATAGCTCAAAATCAATTCAATACCATTATTTAAAACCAATCCTCACTTCCTCACCTATATTCACCGTAAATTTCTGTAAGATTTTAAATGCTCGCGCCGTAGATATTGCAACATAACGACCAATCAGTGTTTTCCCGGCAGATCACGGGCTTAAAGCTAGTTTAATATATTTACCTAATTCGTTTAAAATGAAAAAATGGCCAACGACAATTATTGATTGTGTATTGATTAACCCATATCCCATATTCCGCTAATATATATATTTAATTTATATTTATACTTATATAAAATGTAGAGCTAGTGCATGACATTTGCGGCTAATGTATTTGCTGCGAATTTATTCAGCAAATTTATTAAAGTTGCTACAAGTTTATTAGAATTGAAAATTAATAATTTATTACAAGCTTAACACACTTTTGTTTAAAAAACTTTTTGTGTCGTGAGGCAAATACCATGATGGTATCAGTGAAATAAATTATTTCTTTTTCTGCAAACTGATTTAATTTGCTGCTATTTCGATTCAAATTTGCTATCAAAATACTTAATGGGTAGCTTATAATACCTTCGTATGCATTAGCATTGAATAAGGATATTGTTTCATCTCGCAATGATGGTATTACATAAAATAATTTTCTAATTTTGAATGTATTGTAATGGTCTATGACGCGGCTTTTGTTTATGAGTTGTTTTTGGTATGACATTGATCATGTATGTCCAGAATGTAAACCGATACTTATTGTATTAATTCTTCCGACATACAATTATATGGAAATAACTAACTAACTATACATTAATAACTTGTGTTTACCGGAAAATAAGAGAGTTGTAAGAAAACTGGTGGAAAGACACGAGGAGATAAGAGTTGCGTAGAGTGATTGATGAATATGTAGGTAGAATTAGACGTACTGCTGATTAAATGAGTAAACCGGGGTACATCAAATCAATTCTACATAGTTCTCTCAGCATTTCAATCAAGTTTTTTAACAATGAATCTGTATTTGAAATCAAAGACGGCGGTTGTTTGTAACTGCGTAGTCTCTTTATACCATGTGCGAATTCATTGATTATTGCCTCGAGCATCCGACATAATCAGCCAATTCAGAGAGACAGATTGTGGGCGGCCGAGCTTCCCACTTTCCCAGCCAAGAGAAACAAAGCGATTTTTGGACAGAGTTCAAAAAATCTGAATTTAGAAATTTTATGGAAAATTGAGATTTGTTCGAATGTTCAATATGGAGAATAATAAGGGTGCAAATGCATCATGTGTTTACTTTCGTTTGAGCTATCATCTAATCGTAAGATACTTAAAAGTATGGACTACAGATAAAAGTATTCCGTCTTAATTCTAGGTTTTCCATTACGCGACCCGAACATTTCAAGAGCTTTGGCTCAGTTCCTTCGAGTTGAAAATGAATAAAATGCGAGTGCGAAGAGTGAATGAGAAGATGATGGGATGGAACGTTGGAGAGATAAGTTTGCTTACTTCTCACCTTTATGCTAAGTACGTACATACGTCACGTGAGAGACAGAGACAGAGACAGACAGAGATATATCTGTATGTAGGGTGAGAATCTGTACCTCGAAATTGAATGTTAGGTCGTAATGTCGTAAAATGTTGACGACTCACAAGACACGGACTAAAACTGAAGCTAACAATAAGAGATGAGAAAAGAAATAGTAAATGTGGATTGCCTACTTGAATGCTGACAATTATTGTCAATCCTTGTAGACACAAGCAGAGTCAAATTAGGATTTGTTGCCCCATTCACGCTTCCGTTCCAACACTTCCCTAAACACCGAAGGATGTGACAAGAATATGAAAAATAAGTAGGGAAGTAGAGTAAAACATTGAAATGAGTAAGTATATGATTTACGAGTATGTACAGATATAGGGAGCTTAGCAGAGTGCAGAGGTCTTGTTGGGACGTTGGGAGTGAGAATTAGGATATGAGGAAGGGATTATTTGTCTTCACCGGTACAGATATTCTTACTTCTGACTTTTGAAACAGAGTGCCGAATCAGCACTAAAACACAGCAAGTCATTTTATAATATAATCCTAGTAGATCGTCTTTTCGGCATTACAACATTCCACAAACATGTTGCATTTCTCACGTCTCACGTCCTAAACTCGTCTTCCGTTTCTTAAGTGGGCGAACCTTAAATTTCTCCTGCTGCAACAACAGATTCGCACTGTAGGTCAATTGTCAATTGACCCCATTGTATGACCAATGTACTCAAGTAAATTTTCATGACTAGTTAAGCTCCAGTCCGGAGATTTCCACATGAATTTGAATGATATGACGATATTTATGCCCGGTGAATGGATAACCTATGAATTGGATGAATTTAACAAGGTTCTTACGGCCTCGAATACGGATTCTTTTTTATTCTTTGAGATACAGAGAAAATATTTGGCAGAGAAGTTTATCATCATCGTACAAATTTTAAAATTTTTGAAAATCTAATTCCAATTCCGATTCTTGACTTTGAACCAGTTTTTAGGCACTGTATGAATCCGAATTGAGAAATTGTTTTTGAATTCCGATACTATAATAGTCGCTCTGTTCTGCTATATTTAACACTTATGTTTACAATCAGTTGTTAAGTTAATAATAGGAGTTTAAATTTTCTGGGCAATATGCAATTCGGATTCGGATTTTCAGCCTTGGTATTTAATAATCTCAGAGGTAATTTACTCAGAGGTCAGTATGCACAGACAATTCCTTGTAAAGGCTTTAAAGGCAGAGATCACTCGACCCAATATATTTTTTGCATGAATGCTCACAGATCATTTGTTTCCCAGTGGTCGGTGGAATTAGGCCTAAAAATTAATATAGATAATCGCTTTCTTGCGCTCTTACAGCAGTTAAAGAGGCTAAAGAGACGGTCACTCACTTCAACTATCAAATGCGGATACGTTCACACTATTCGTTTATATGAACCGTTTATATGAGTAATATGTCAAATTGGAACAATGCACAACTTTTTAAAATTCGCATTTGTGAGTATTGATATTATTGTTGTGCTTACTTTGTTTCATCTCAGATGCTGATGAGGTTGGTTTGATTGTAGTAAACGTGGAGGTGAGTGATGAAGTTTGAGGGATAAAAGGATTAGGATTAAGGAAGATTGTGGTAATGTGTGTGATGTGTGTGATGGAAAAGAGGATTGTGGGAATATTAATGGTGGAGTATGTTGACTGGAACTAGAGTCTAGAGCCCAGCACTCAAGTAATTCGACTAGAATGGACATGATTGGATATGCGGCTGCCGGTTGGCGGGGTAAAAAATGAAAAGAGAAATAGGTAAACGGAGATTGGGATGTTGCTTGAGATGAGCTTTGTAGGTGGGATTGCCTGTGTGTGCCGTGATCGATAAAGAAATAAAGGGCCGGGAGCGACAAGTGCGGTCTTGTGAGCCATTTGACGGCCTTGTCCGCTTCCCCACACATTTCCTTATGCTCATTTGCCGTTTGCCGTTTGCCATTTGCCCAGCAGACTGGAGACTGGAGAACGAGGAGAGAAAATTCCCTACACTCACTCACTTGGAGGGGAGTTGAGCTCTTGTTGCCATTACTACCTCAACCCTTTCACAAATCATTTCTTTTAATGTCCTAATGTGCCCAAGTCTCGTCTCCATAAAACCTCTTTTTCCAAAGTTGGAAGTTGAGCGCTGGAAGCGGTAAGCGGTAAGCGGTGCAGTCCTTTAACTTCCAAAATCTATCGATTTTAGCACCCTCAATATTCTTTATAGTCCACTATTCTCCAGATACTTGCTATGTAAACAAAATTCCTTTATCTTACGTCTTTGAGTTTGTTTGAGCGAGCAAAACCTCAAGCTTCTCTGTCCTCTGCCTCTATCTCTGTCTCTCATTCCTTCAATCTTTCCAGCTCTCAATAATAAATTCCCTCGATAACGTATCTCGACTCATACAGAAACTGATAACGAGGGAATTTTGAAGGGAAACCAGGCTAGTCGTCTTATCGTCTTGAGTGGGAGTAGCAGTAGCTGGGCTACAAATATTATAACATCACATATGAAATTATCCCTGCCATTTCCCCTAAATTAACTTGTACTAACTGTATAAAAATTTAAGCTGCACTCTTACAAATGAAAGAGTGCTTAGGAGTGAAGAGTGAAGTAACTAATTGGAAGAGTTAGAACTCTAATATTGATGGATGTTTAATGACAAAGGGACTGTAGGTTGAATTAATGAAATGACACTTTTGTGTGGAATGAATGAGGAGAGAAGGAGGGAAGGAGAGATGTCCTTCTCATTGAAATGGACGAAGACAGGATTTTAAGTGGGAGATGGAGTTGTGGTTGGTTTGATTATTCATGATATCCAGCCCGTGTTTTCTCGCTCTGGACGAATATACTTAAGGAATTATTTAGGTAATTGTGGCTTGGATTGGGAAATTACGAGGGAGACCACGCAGCTGTGTCCTCAACTGCAACGGAACTCAGTTATTCCGTTTCCAATTAACTCTTCCCTAATGAAATGCATGCGATGCTTGGGGAAATGATTGGGTTTTGGGTGGGATTGGATTTGAAATTTCATCTGTAAACTTCCCCTGCAGCTTTGAGGATGAGCCAATTCCATGCCGACCACACCAGACACCAACACCAACCTACAGACCTTCTCATTCTCATTCACTCACCTCAGTCAGAGTCAAGTGAGAGGAAAGGAAAAGTGTATACAAGGGATACAGCATGATATATGTTACGGTTACGGACTTGTGCAGACACGTTTGCCAACTTAATTAAGGAATATGGACAAATCTAGAGATAGAACCCAATCAAGCCAGAAAGTTGGACAACTTTCGTATAACAACTTGGAGCCAAATAATCACCGCATCACTTCTCTCCCGCCAATTATTTCAGCCACAATTATCTCCTCCACCATCAGTTTTTATCCCTTCCAAGCTTAATGAGAACCAAGCAAGTTTATTCACATCCTCACCGACTTTTCCTCACTTAAATCACCACCAAAGCAAGGCCAACAAACCAAACTTGGCTGTTTGGGGGCAAGAACGTCATGTTGGATTTAAAAACAATAGAGGCGAGAGTTAAAAGTTGGGCTTGTTCAAAGTTGCAAAGTAGGGAGCGTTGGAGCGTACAGGAAATAATAGAATGTAAATCTATGTAAATAGAGCATGATTTTGTTGCGAGAGAAAGTTTAAGCGTTGTTGTTTGTTTGTGTGTACATAGAATGTGATTGATCTTTGGGATATTTGCTGTTGTGACTGGACTCGAGGAGAAGGGATTTCAAGGAAAAAACAGTGAAAGAGTGGAGGAATGGAAAAAAGTGGAGCCGAGACGATAAATATTTAGGAAAGATTTAAGCCGAGATGAGGTGCTCTAATGGTGAAATAATTGAAGAGACCGTGCTGAGAATAAAGTGGAGGGAATAAAGGAGAAATTGCGGCGGTATGGGTGAGTGGCTGTGGCTGGAGAGAGAGAGAGAGGGAGATTGAACGATGCCAGATTAGAAATTGTGAGGTGGTATTTAAAGCAATTACCTCAACCGAGGAGAAAGAGAGAAGGAGAGAAAGAGTGAGGTACGTGTAATTGGGACAGTTTTGGGTTGGCACACACAGAGTCCCACTAACTCCGTCTTCTTTACAAGTTCTGTATAGAAAAGATTAGCACATGCATAAGTTATAGAGTAAAAGCGTAAAAGCGTAAGAGCGTAAGAGCGTAAAAGGTAGGTGAGGACGAGGAGAATGTGCCGGACTTGGTATGTCTTCATATTTCCCCTTAGCTTGGGCGGGGAAAGAAAAGTTGGTTGCGGTCAGGTGGTCACATGGAAATCCCTTAATTTTCTCTTATTTATTTACTAAATAGGAATACAGAAGTGGCGTAATTATTGGAATATATGAGCGAGGTCAAATGCGCATGGGTGGAAAGGTGGAAAGGCTGTAAACTGTCGGAGTGAGAATAGGAGAGATTGAAGGTATGAGGAGAGGGATATAAGTTCATTTCATTTCGGTTCGGTCTTGGCTTCCATGAAAAGAATCCCGTCACGAGATGCTCGATGGCTCATTACCGCAACCTGAACTTCCCGCTTCAACGTGTAAAAGTCACGCAAAAATCCAAGTTTGGCATTCTCTCTCCAATTCTAGAATTTATTATTACCCTCCATCTTCATTTTGATTGGGCACAGGTGTCCTTTTCCATATTTACAGTTACAGTAATGGCTCCAGGGATTTGATGGAATTCGAGCAGCCTGAGTAAATGTTTGGGCGGATTTGTTTAAAAACAATAGAGAATACTGAGGAGGAAATGTGGAGGAAAAGAAAAGGAATGAAAGAGGGGAGAAAAGATGTATTTATTTGGTGGGAGAAGGAAAGGAAGATCCTTGTGTTCCCTTTAGTTGTAGGATTTTTGAAGATTTTTATGGGAAGCAGAAGGAGATAAATCATGAAATGTGAGATGCATTGGAGAAAGAAACCCCTTGCAGTCGTTTCGGCGGGTGGCAATAAATGAAATGGTGGAAAATACGCACTCTTTCTTTATTCTTCTCATTTCTTTCTTCTCTATTGCCCATTCAACCTTATCACCGTGCCGCAATAAATAATTATTTTCTCCTATCAGATTTCCTATTCCTACCTATTCCTTCCCTTTCCTTTCCACCAATAAACCTTTCTCTCATTCCAGGAAACCAACAATCTATTGTCCATATTCCCCGCTCCAACCAAATCTTCACTCCATTTATATATTTCACTTATCTTTGCATTTGCAAATACAACGGACTAAGTTTATTATGAAAACTCTAAAGGATTCAATAGTTTTACCCATAAGGTTGAACGATTGCTTGAATAATTGTGTATTTTGAACAGCTGAGCCTTAAAGAAGGTGGAAGAAAGGTGGAAGAGGAATAGTAATGATAATGATTAACCATGTTAAGATGTTAGTGTCGTGTCGTGAGGAATAAACGGGGTAAAGGAGTAATTCTAACCTTTGCTGGGTCTTCGGAAGGTTCTCGATCATGAGACAATCCCATGCTGAAACGTCTGGCAATTGCACTCCATTTGACAGCAGCCAAGCTGCTTCGTCGGCGAATGCTCGGACTGTTTGCTCCACTTGACGAGCCTTTCCTGGACGGCGTGTTGCAACTGTAGCGCCTTGGTTTGGTTTGGCCAACAACGGGATCCAATCCATCTCCCCCCATGTTCAACGCACTTTCAAAACTTGACAAGGGAACACTGAGGAGTTGCATGTGAACTTCGGAGGAAGTTGGCGGGGAAGGCTGGTGAATGATCACCTGCACTGGGGGCACGGGATGCCTCAATTGACGTATTTCCTCCATTTCCTGATCCTCACAATTCATTGACATTCTTCAATCACCGATCACCTTTCTCATGCTAATCCACTAAGTCAACAACTGACTTGAACGAGCAAATACAAAGATTGAGACTTGAATGAATGGATTGGAATGGTGAGGGAATAAGTCGGGGTAGTTGAGCATGTGGACAGGTAGGTGAAAGGTGAAAGGCGAAAGACGAAAAGCGAAAGGAGGAACGTCAAGACCGAGGAATGTTAAATGGGAAACGTACTTGGATGTGACTCACTCAGTCGGCAGCTCGGTCCTTTATGATGCTTTGATTCTCCGAATCTGACATTCTATTGGGTTGGCTCAACCGCCGAGCAAAGTTATGTCGACGAATATTTAGTTTGGACTGCGGCTGGATGAATGAATGAGCATATGGGAAGTGTAGAGGCAGACTGGCTCTCTGCCTCTCTGGCCCATCCACACTCTTTCCCCAACTCGCTTTTTCCTCCTTTCTCTCTTTTCTTCCTTGTCTCCCCTCCTGTGCACTGTGCAGTGTTGCGTGAGAAGTCGAGGAGATTTCTCCCTGATTGCTATTGACAAAACTCTGTCGCACTGTTTTCCTTCCACCAGAAATCTCTCATTAAATGCAAATCAGTGGGAAATTGTGAGGAGAAGACATCTTTTGCACTTTCAACGGCTCAACGCTCAACGCTCAACCTTAAACACTCACCAACATTTGTTGTAGCGACTCGAGCAGAATAAGCAGGATCAGATGCAAATCAACATGACCGCACTTCTTCAAATCTCTGTCGCCTTAGCTTTTCGCCCGCACTCACTCAGTCAGGCATGAAAATAATTCTTAAATCCTCTTTCCCACTTGTCCACATCTTAACCCAACAACTTGTTCTCTTTCATCAAATGCTAATTTCCCCCTTTAACCAAGTAATCAATGCACTTTTCTCCGAATTCCCATTCAATTCTCTGTCACTGTCATGTATCCGGGAGAAGAGACAATTCATGCCAATACGACTGACGATGACGATGACGATGACGATGAGTTAAAGTTGGAGGCTTGATTCGCAGAAGCTTTTAATGCGGTTGAAGAGTGGAAAGGGCGGAGGATAGTCGTTGGAAGATAGTGGATGATGAACTGGGACGGGTGTTTGGAAGGATAAGGAAAACCAGAATGCGCTTAAATTGGGCAATGAGATTGTTGTGCGGCTTTTGTGGTTAGGGACAGAATGGGCAGGAGTTGGGCTTTTGTGTTGAAATCATTTGAGATAAGCCACGTGAAGGGAGCCGAAGCAGGAGGAGCACGAGACTTTCACTCACTCTACTCTTTCATTACTTCAGCTTTCACTTCCCGCACTTCATTCGCCATATGCACTCGTCCTCATCAATTCATTCTCCACCAACTTCACCACGCTAAATATTCACTTCCACTCTTTGTGCACTGACCCCTACAATTAGTTTGCAAGAAGCCATATGGCGTCACTCAGGAAACTCGGGAACTCGGGATCAGTGTTATCTCCGAATCACACCAAGGCAGTCATTAAACATTAAACATGGACAGCTATCTTCCCCTTTCCCGTCCGTCCGACCTTCCAACAGTTCCAACACTTCCAACAGTTCCAACGCACATCCTGTCAACCACAAACAAAACTTACACATACGTAACCAAGTCACTCCTACACTCTCCTACACAATCCAATACTCCAATTCATTCACACTCTATCTATTCCATTTCTCTATAAATCTACAACAATCTCACAACATTATGATTAATCATATTTATTATTCAGTCGGAGTCGGAGCCAAACATCTTATCATATTTAATCCTTCAATCCATTCCTTTTATCAAATCCAAGTTTATTTACAAAAGCTGAAAGCATTAGTACAAAATACAATGGAGATCAACGCCTTCCACCTATTTACGCACGGGTAATCCAACCAAGCTGACAACTTTAGTCAATCTTTCCCAAGCGGCTTCAGTCTTGCTCAACATTACTAACTGTGCATAGAAAACAAACAGAATATTTCCTACGCACTTTCTGCCTTTCTACCCAAGTACCAAATCAATATTAACATTTAACATTTCATTGTACATAATAATAAGAGATGATAGAATTTCACAAGGAGGATAACTCACGCAATTCCATAATGATACGATACTCGTGGACGTGAGTCCGTGAGTCGTCATACATATTATATATCCCGCTTTCAAAAGTCTTAGATGATTTCTTCCCCTCCGCAATCGTCGTTAGTGTATACAAAAGAGGAAAGGAGGCCCTCCGACGATTTGAATTATTATGTTAAATTATTATGTTTCAATTATCCCATCATTCAAGAAACAAATTTCAAATAAATTCAAATAAATATTTACCACTCAACCGGTTTCAATAAACTACTTACAATACAATTCTTTATGTTTCCCCCCTAAATGCTTTGCTCAAACAAATTAAATATATCTGAAATTTCAAGATTTGAAGGATTTTCTTTTGAAAAACGACTAGATCAATTTGAAGACAAAGTAGCTTAGCTAGTGACCCTTTGGTTATTAGATGTATGTAAGTAATGTACCTACGCATGTTTGTTGAAGACAAGATTGACTTAAAAATTGGAGACATTGATAGTGTTTTTTGTAAAAAACACAGCTGGTCTGACTTGATCCTAGTTCAGTTTCTGGATCCTTTACCGTCACGACTCTCACGAGTGACCCCAAGAATATATGATTGAGGTTGTTTGTGCAGACGAAGGTGTTTAATAGGTCCGCTGATAACTTGACATGTATAATATAATATTATCGTATTATTTGCAAGTGGGCGATGAAGAATTGTGGAAGGAAAGTTTGACATGAAGTTAGAATCTTTTGAGCAGATTCAATATGACTTTTTATCAAAATAATTTAGATTGTGTGAGTTATTGTTGTGTCCCTGTGGCTATGAATAATAAGAAAGTTGGTCAGATGGCTTGACAAAAACAATTGCGTTTAGAAATAGCTCTTTTACTCTTTTATTGACTTTACGACGGCTTCATTGTGTTGCACCTAACTGTACAATAGATGTGAAAAGAAGCGGAGGAAATTATGGAAGTAGTTGGAGCAGAAGAGAGTGGCAATCAAAAATTCAATAGTCTCATTAGCATCCCAATGAGAAATTCCTTGATTTAATGAATACAAAGTGGTAAAGTGGAAAAAATGGAGAGGATGGCTTGGACATTTGACACTTTGGTCTTGGTTGGCGTACAAAGAAAGTTGAAAAATGGTTTAGATAAAGAATGGAATGTTGAAAAGTTTCGGAGTGGCGTGGATTTATGGTATGGTTTTATTTTTATGGGGTAATGTGTACCGATAGGATTGGGAATATTGGGATTCAAGGAACTACATGTTGACATGTGTGACAATAGAGGTTTGGCGTTGTAATAAATGATGGGGCTTGCACTGCTCAAGTGATTAAGAAAAGCTTACTGGGTTGTTGGAGGGGGGAATGTTCAGAATGTTCAGAATGTTGTGATTGTGACGAGGGAAAGTGAAGGACCAACGGACCAACGGACCAACAATTAGACTGTGGCTGCGGGGAAGGCCTGGAGTTTTAAAAAACAGAGATAGAGCAGGAAATGTGATGAAGACGGTGCTTTAGGAGAAGTGGAGGAGACCGAGATTGGCTCGAGTGGTAACTTGGCATGTTGGCAAGTCGGAAACTCAGCCGCGTTTTTGTGAGAAAGCCTATTTAATGAGGTCGTGGAGCTAACAACAGCTGATGCAGACATTTCCTTTGACTCTTTTTATTGTAAATTCTGTGGGAGAGGCAGGAGAAGATGGGAAGATGGGAAGAGAGAAATAGGGAAAGAGGAAAAGAGGAGAAGCAGAAGGTTGGCCTCGGAATGAGGAGCAGGAGATAAGCGGACGGAGGAGCGTTTGGCTTGCATCTCATAGTCGCGTTGCTGGGCACGGAGTGGAGAGATTGGAGAGAGTGCGGAGTTGAGGAGTTGAGGAGAGTGGAGGGGACAAGTGGTGCGGGTGCGGGTGCGGGGTAAGTCATTCCATTCATTTCCAGGAGAGCGATCTGGATGCCCCAACGGAATGGAACAAGAATGCAACTCCAGCTCCATTCTTGACTCTCCACATAATTCACTTTTATCCATTCTCTCAAAAACTCTAAATGCTCTTGTTATTCCCAACTTCTTTTTTTCTTTTTCTCCTCTTCTTTGTAGTCAGTGAAAGTGAGTGGCCCAGCTGAACTTGGGAACTTGTTCAAGCCAAGCGCTTTCTCTCATTCAATGATTAAGTGCGACAGTCCTCACCGCTCTTGAATCTCAAAAGCCTAACCTTATTTCAGCGTGAACAGAGTCAAATGTCCTCTGTTCACTTCCACTTGCGGGGGACAAGACCTTCTGCACGAGCCATAACAGGTCAACTTCTCAAGTCTTCTTCCCTGGCTCAACTCTGGCCACATCGACTCAACTTATCCCGTGGGACAATTTCAGCCAAGCGTGGAATCCATTAGTTCAGTTTAGAATTGCAAATGCTCCGACTTGCAGAGTCAATTGGAGTAGTGGTTGAAACTGTTGAAAGGATGTGAATGAGCTGAGCCAGTGGTTTTTGGGTCAAGTGGAATATTAAGTGAGCATCAACGACGTCAACATCACATCCCAATAGACTCATCCCTTTCCCAATACCACCAATTCCACCAACACCGACCACCGCATTCAAGTAAGTCTGCTAACTGTAATTATTTTAAACATTTCATCCCTCCAACTCCATAGGCAAAATATATAATTTAATGACAATGGAATATTGGTGGAATGTGTAGTGCTCTCTACCCCTCGTCCGCTATTCCCCTCTTCCCATTCTACCCCACCCACTTCCCAACTTCCCCAATTCCACCATCATCGTCCTCCAGACCTTCAATCCTTCGCACCATCAATTTTACCTTTCTTTCCTTCCTCTCCCTCCTTCTTTCCCTGGAAATCCAAATGGAAAGAACGGAATACAGTAGCGGTGTCATTTCAGTCCCAATCTATAGCCCTTCGAGCAGTTAGGACAAACTTTTGAGAAAAATCCACCAACATGTCTCCGATTTATTACTTGTGAAGGGATCTTGGAAGGAAATATTGGAACTCGTATAGCCCAAATGTCTCCATGAATATGTATCACATACATATCGCTCCTCGAGGTGCAAGATGTTATAACTCCAAATTTCTTAAATGCAAGATGGTATATCCACCATCATATTGATGCAAAGTGTTATAACTCCAATTTTGCATTTAAAAAGCATTGGAACAGAAAACTTTT
>JAQGAK010004252.1:0-12661 GCA_034696945.1 Lipothrix lubbocki
ATTATTTATTATTATGTTATTATTTTTTATCATTATTTATTATTATGTTATTATTTTTTATCATTATTTATTATTATTTAATATTTTTATTATTATTATTTATAAACATTGGCTTATTTGTTTTGCAGGCAACGATTCGAAAGTGCCTGTCCAACTTCCGCCGAACACATCACGACAACTGGTCTGTTCATAAGCTGAAGTTCAGTGAGGATCAGTTATGTATTCTCACGGATATTTTTGTGTCCCCATGTTACTACGCTTAAATAGCAGGAATAAAATATATAAAATTAAATAACTAATCAAAGTTACAAGTTATTATTGTTGTTATTGAATATGTATGAATATGTATATGTATATATGCAACCCAAAATAACAAATTGACTGTGTAATAATTTAATAACATATTTGCTGATTTTAAATTATGAATTACACCAGAAATAACGTGTTATATATAGAGAAAATAATTTTAAATAATGAATTAATTAATAGGAAATGGTGATCCCCAAATAATAAGTCTGTACATTGTCTGAAAACTGGTTGTGTTTAGTTACGTTACACACATTGTACATATGTTAACATATATGTATGTATATATTGTCGATAAATATATGCAAAGTGGGCTATCTTCAATGTAAACCTAACTGCAAAATGAGATATCCAGCATGTAACCACTTCAGTGCAAAGATGGGATATCCATGCCAATTAAATTGCATTAAAACTGAAAACGACGGGAGCATTTGCTTTTAAAATTTCAATTGTGAATTATAGTGGAGTTAAATCCCATCTTGCATTTACAACAATGGTGGATGTCCATCACTTTGCAGTTAGGGACGCACATAAGGAGATAACCCACTTTGCATCTCCGCTGACGATATGTGTGCCTTTTTCAAAAAAAAATATAAATATATAGAAAGTTATATAGTGGTATATGCACTTTAAATTTGTAGAACGTGTTGTTAAATAGTGAGGGAAATATATTTGAATAGTGAAAATAATTGTTTTGCGTATCAAGAAAACAAAATGATATGATAACTAAAGGCTGTTGGAAGTTAAAACAGGGGTATAAATAGTGTTCTGAAAATTTACGGATGATTTGATTAATAATTTACTTGGAATTATTTTGATGACGATGGACAGTATTTTTCTACTGTGAAAATGATAAAAAAGGTAATTTAGAATTTAATTTTGAATAATTCTAAAAATATATTTATTTAATTGGGTGTTGATTGATGTACTACATACATTTAAATAATTGTACTTGTAGTTTAGAAAATTTTGGGTCTTGGTCTTAAAAACAGGAAGTTATAAATAAGCATGTATTAGCAAATATTATTTGAATGTTTAATCATTATTAATTGTTAATCTTGTATGTATAGTATTAAATACACAAAATATTCCAAAATTCGTCGTCAAAAGTTTTCTTTTAGATGAATAAAATATTCACAAATTATTTTTGACTTGGTGTTAATAAAGGCTTAATATGAAAAAATAGACTAAATTTAAAATTATTATTATTGTTAATTATTAGGTCTTACAAGGCATTTAATCTGGGATTTATAATGTAACATGACTGTAAAAATTGATTCCAGTCCAGTCGTTTATGTGATTTTACAATAAATATACTAAATGTATGTAAATAAGTATACTAGTAACTTTAAGGGGATTGAACTTTTTCCGAAATAAAAATCATGTCAAATGTATGATTTAATTTAAATATATCACCTGTGTGAATATAAATATTTATTAATTAATCTTCATCTGATTGATGCTTTATTGTTTAGGTGAAATATTATTGATATGCTTATAAATACAATAATTATTAATTATATATGTACTGTACTGTATTTAATGGGAATACTTTTAACAGCAAACGATATAATGCCTAATAAATAGTAGCACTTATTGTGAATTTATGTTTACAAATGTCAAAATCAAAGTTGGTGGATTTTACCGTTATTTCAAAGTATAAATAAATACAAGAATACTCAAAAATATTGTTGCTTGTAATTACGCTCAAGCATTTAGTAAACGTTAGTTCTGTAATACATACTTATAACCAGTTAACATACATACCTACCACTGTAGAGAGCAGAGTCCGGTCTAAAATTTAACGACTATGTGAATTCATCTAACGATCATGCGAATATGATATCAATGCTGTACATCAAATATGAATTTTACAATTACATACGATGGTATTTATGGTATACAAACATTTGGAAATGCAAATCAGTGTTCCTCGTCCATTCAAAGTGCATATTTTTTTACATATATAGTAAACATCTTGTGAACGATAGTATTTCCTCCTTACACTGTTTATGCTTCTGTACTACATTTCAGTTTTCCAGTGGTTCCTGGGTGTCATTATAACGACGATCTTCTCTCAGTTCAAATAAAACATGCGTTAACAAGGGTTGAAACTGTAGTATACATATGAATCCATAAATACGCCACATAGTCTTCATTGTAGAACTCGTTACCGACAACTGCAGGAACAGCGCAATCATTAATATACTTCTTTCTTTATTCCGGGTGTCATGAAACAACACTGCAATGACGCTTAAACGTTGATCAACGTAGTTTTGGTAAGTTACAGCACAAAGAAGTGGTTAGTCCACAACGTCACATCAGTAGTTTTTGTATATATACTTAGTGACAATCTTACTGAGTTGAAACATTTTCAGTGGTGCTGAGTGAATAGTAGATGCCTACTACTTCATAAGATTCCGTTTTCGACAGGCATAAAGTAAATGTACTCATTACGTAAAGTGATCCACTGTAAATATCATACGAAAATTGATTGCGACGAAAAATGCCTTTCATGACACCAACACTTGGATCGTATTTTCAACCGTAAACTTCGTCAAATTTCTCAATAACTGCGAAAAGCATGTGCATTTGACACAAATGATGGTTATTAGTTGACGGGTTTGAAATCTTAAATACTTCGTCCCAGCAAAAATTTAGATATTACAATGTAGTGTGTCCGTATGTGTCCACCGTGTATCACAGCGGTTATAGTAGCTAAACAAAAATCAGTTTCTACGCGTTTCATCCAACCAGATGCCCCGGACTTGTGTATAATTAGCATATACATAAGTCGTCATAAGTACAAGCAGGATAAACGTAATCAATTTATTCTGAAACAAATTACGTATTAATATGTTCATAGTTAGTTACTGAGGAATTCATAGACTGACAAACAATAAGCGTGGTTAGCTAGATTTGCAATCAGCACAATTGTCGAAGGCACCCATCGCCTAAGTTACCTTATATATATAGTTAAGTTAAAATTAAACTTAACAACGAGAATGACAACAGGATATTTTAAAGACCACACTCATCACTTCATTAATAACCAAGCTTAAAATCTGCCAAAGCTATAGTTTTTATGAAAAAACGAAGCATCAAATAATGACTAGTAATACATAAAAAGGTTAATTTGTTACATTCATCGAATTTGACTTGAATTTGCTACAAGGTGCAAACTAAGTCAGTACTTATTATAAATATATCTATTTCCTCTTCTCAGAAGCTAGAAGCAACCTGTTCTGCTTCCTCCGTCGTTAGGATCAACCCCCAGGTAAGCCACGCTTTTGGACGGCAGCTGCAAATTAAAAAGTCATTTAACTTCATTTTAATTTAACTCATTTCATTTATTCTTGAATTTAGAATACAAGAATAATTTATAACCTGGCTGACGGAGATGCCCCTGAAAGATTATGGTATATTTTGCATTTTCGTTAATGTACATCAATTATATACCCAAGTTTGCTTCTTTTTACCCGTCTGCAGACGAGTCCAGCATGCTGGAATTCTTTTTTTCGCTTCACTTGTTTTTTTTCTTTCTAGCACGTTTTTCCTCAAGCTTACAATTTCCTTGAAATAACTCGTGATGATAGAATTGTTGAAATTTCAAAGCTTTCTACTTCTATTTTCTCCTACGCACTTGGTTATTGCTTCGTATGAAATCTGGCTTCCATGACCATCAAGAACTACACTGATGGGATTCTATTTTGACGCCTTTGTAAATTCGACAAAATGTTTTTAACAGAGTACAAACACATCTTGGTTCCCTCAACCAGAAGGAGTGGTAGTTCTAATTGATTCAGTGAGAGCTCCATAAGTAAAATAATATAGTAATAAGTAAAATAGGTATATAGTAATACGTATAAGTAAAATAGGTTCATAATTACCAGGAAATACAATCATTGGAGGACAGAAACGTCCATCGGTGATATATGAGAAAATGGCAGACTAATATTTTATCAGCCGCAAAGGGGCCGACATGCTTGAAGCCTCGTAATGCAAGTACTGGTAATAGTTTTGAATAAGTAAACAACGGTGTCTTGTCCATGTTACAAATTTGGTCTGCATTATAAATATGCTTGAACCGAACCTGTTCTAACTTGTCAAACAAATCTTGACATTTACCTTCGAGAAATATTTCGCTAGATAAATGCTAACTTGCTGGGGTAAACGAAAAAACCGTTGAATTACGCCTAGGAATTCACCACCTAGTCGTAGCCCGCTGATTGATTCATCTTGTTGAAATGATAAGATTTTTCACGACTAGAAGCATAATCATGTGTAAATTACCCAATTGTTCTGCGATTTAGTCACAAGAATCTAAAATAAAATTATCTCAAATAAATATTAAATTATAAAAAGATCTATGAAAATGTAATTATCATTATCTCAAAGTTTTGGAATTCATCGAAAACTCAATCTAAAGCATACAATTTGCTGTATTACAGTTATTTGGAGAAATTCTGAGCATGTCTATACTTTACTTTCACGTGCTTCCAGTAAATACTCCTCTGGCTTTTTTGTCTTTCTGTGAGAAAACGAGTCACCGTTCTTGAATTTTCCAGGATGCTTTTCGTTCATATCAATTTCAATTGTTTTCCAGGTATTCCAGACTCTGCAGTTGTTTAAAATGAATACTTCCCCAATAACAGCGTTCACAGCAGCCCTTACTAAATCAGCCTAATAGCTTTTTTTAACTTTGCCCACTGCAATATGAAGGTGCGTTTAATTTTGTGAACACAATTTATTAATGTACAACTGTAGAAATCACCAATAGCTAAGCCATACTCCGTTAAGTTACATGCAAATACATATAAAATAGCTAGTGCATAGGAGTACCATAGATGGCGAGCGTGTGTAGTGCATATATATTACAGTAGATAGAATACCCGAATATTTGGAAGTTAGATTCCCGGGCATTACACATATCGTCGAGACATAGGAATAGGGTGATTTAGCATGTCATGACATGTCCCTTCAAGGGGACATACTATAATAAGGTATCTGGTGTTGAATTCCGAAATAATCATAGCATGTAAAGTATAGGCCTATTAACACTGTAAACTTGCAACTAGGATACCCGGGTAGGGACATATCGTCTAACTATGCCGATACCACCTAAAGGACTTCAAGTATATGGGGTTTCATTTTGACATACTATAATTAAGTTTCTTGTGTCAAATTAGGAAATAGTTATTGCATGTTAGATATAGGGCTTTAACATTGTAATTTTGCAATTAGGATACCCGGGTAGGGACATATCGTCTAAACATGTAGATACCATCTAAATGGCTTATAGAGTATGGGTTTTGATTTTAAGATACTTAATTAAAGTTCTGTGTGCCAGTTTCTTAACTATTTTAGAAATATTTTAGAACTCGGTTAGTATGTATGTATATACAATGTATTAAGATGGGACTATATTATACATTATTACCATAGCTACAATATTACTGTATGTTAAAGTATATTGATAAATGTTATTGTATAATATAAAACTGAACAATATTAAGTTAAAATGATTGGAATAATGTAAAGAACGAATCAAAATTATGTAAATAATTGTGATGAAAATGTGAGACATGAAAGATGACAGATTCTATTTGGAACGCGAGCGAGTAACAACTACGATAATCAATAAAACATATTTTGTTATTGTTTCGTTAAATTTCCTTGTCTAATAATCCTTTACTCATCTCGCGTTTGCCTAGCAAAGGCTAGTATCTTCGATCGGATTTGTTGATAGACAGGAAATATAAAAGAATTGGAATTTATAGGAGCTTTACAGCTCTGGTCCTTCGTTAAATAAAGTAATAGACGGCGAAAAGAAAACTATTATAGTTACAGTCAATAGTTAAGGCTGTAACAACAACTATGTATGTACTTTAACTACGTACTCAATCTCAAATTCAAAATAATATTGATTTAAACTGCATGAGTGGAATTGTAGGTATTTCTATACAATGAAATTGATGTCTAATAAATTAAAATTTTAATCATAAACTATTGTCATTCTGAATTTAATACTTATTTTTGTTGTGCTATAATTATTATGTTGTGCTAATAATTAAATAAAATATGTCCAGCTAAAGCAAATCCAAATTGTTCCATTTGTTACCCCAGGACGTTACCTAATCCAATAAAACCCTGGTCAGTGCTCAAATGCATGCCTTTTGACTTTCTAATTCTTCAGTTACTGAAAATATTGCAGTATGAAAAGTACGACGACACACGGTAAACTTTTGAAGCTGAGACAATATATGAGGAACACACAAAGGAAATTATTGGTTTTATGCTCAAGAATAGTGGCCCATAGCGCAGTAAATTCTTAAAACGGCAAGTTGAATTTAATTACAATTTTCTCGTTGGCAATGTTTTTCTGGTGTCGAATTGTTTAGTTTTATAGATTTTCTGGTCCCCTTTTGAACGTAGCTTGTGTTTTAACGCAGTAATATATAAATTTATAGAAAAGTAAGTTTTGTAGTTTTATGGAAGTATTAAATTCTAAGTTCGTTGTATTTATTTTATAATACTCTTATTCTTTGAAAGTTTTTAATGATGTAAATGTATAATTATTTCACATCGTACATATTTTTTAATTATTATATTTGTAAATATGTAAGTATTTGTAAATGATTTGTTGTTGACTTTTAATCCAAACGTTGTATTATAATGAATCATACATAGTTAATACATGTGTTAATGCAGCATTAAGCATTAGAGTATAAGAATCATTTTTAATCAAGGAATGACACAAATGAGATGAATTTCAAGTTAAACGGAATCTCACGATAATAATAATGTATAAGAATCATGATGTTGAAAAACAACATGTTTGAAAAACATGGTGAAGTCAGTAATCAGGATCAATTATACTGTAACGTTCAAAGTGTCCAAAATCATTCAATAAATTAATAGTCTAAATACACACAGCATCTCTCCATACTAAATAACAGCAAGCGAGCCCCAAAATTTAATAACAGCTTAATTTACAAATGTGAACATAATGCAAAAGAACGAAACGAAAAAGTTTTACAAGAAAAATTACCTTTATGTGAAATTAATTTAATTGTGTTTATGTGTCGAAAGGCAAACGCCATATGTAGTGTCGTCAGTATAATAAAATTTCTTTACCACGTGTTTGTTTTTCTTATTATTTTCAAAATTTACCCATACATTTTGTAAAATTTTCAAAATAAAGAATGGGGAATGTATTATAGAAGCATAAGTTATCAATTCGAGAAAGGACAACGTCAAAACTGCTTTAACGATTCAGAACAGACGCAGTCAAATGTTTAATATGCCTCCCCATGGTTGCCTGAATTTCTAAAAGCGATGACGAGGTTAATTGTATTTATGAAAATAAGAGAAATAATTGTCAACACCAAGGATTTATCCGCACAGAAGAAACCTCCAACGCTAACGCTCATGGGGACGGACGCTCTCCGGAATTTCCCAAACCACTTTGGGTAGCCAATGACTTTCCAAGTGAAGTGTGTCTCCACGCTTACATCATGGATCTCCGCAAAGGCATTGAAGGTAATGATAATACAGCAGAGAAGGGACATTGCAAGAACGAAGCACATTAGGTTATCTAAAATCACTGCGAGAAATAGCTGCATAATAACCACCAATCCACAGCAAATTTCGAAGCCAAATGGCCAAATTTTGTAAATCACGTTGAAATTCTCCTGAAGAACTTTGAGCTGGAAATAAATGGTGGGGATTTTTGAAATAAATGAAGCCGCAATGCGAGTTTGACTTGGAAGGATTCTGTATATTCAAGATAATGCAGCCAAATGTAAATTATATTATCGATTAATATTGACCATGCCAAATATTTTTTTTAAATTAAATAAATTGAAGATGTTGAATTAAAGTGCATAAAGGACAAATAAAGTTTTTATTAAAAGATTTTAAACGACAAACCTTAAGTTTTTGATGACCGGAAGTATCGACAGAACATAAGAAACCATTATAAATCCATGGAGAGAAATGGTAAATGTATGGAATAAAGTAACGTTTAAATGCGCCATGCTTATAACGATCTTTTTCCAAATTTCAATTTTTTTCGGTTCCAACGCTACTGAAGTATACAATTCAAAGCTCTGTGGTTTTACGAAAACTTTGGCTGCTCGCAGTAGCGAAATGGTGATAAATGTGAATGAACCAATAAACAAGACGTGTTTCGTTCGTCTGTCTGAATGTTCTTTTTTTGAATGAGCTAGATTTTCTTGAGGAATTTCAAAAACGAATCACAAAATAATTATACTTAAGTTCATAATATTAAAGCCGTTTGAATTTTGGCGGTTAAAATATTAGTTTAAACAGATCTGTATTTTCTGTATAAACACTATCGTTCAAATTAATTAAAATATTTTAATTTTATTTAGG
The DNA here is from genome assembly GCA_034696945.1 of Lipothrix lubbocki. Classification (NCBI taxonomy): domain Eukaryota; kingdom Metazoa; phylum Arthropoda; class Collembola; order Symphypleona; family Sminthuridae; genus Lipothrix; species Lipothrix lubbocki. The sequence continues at coordinate 8,704 of JAQGAK010004252.1, forward strand.
AACACATTACTTGATAAAATAGCCCCTCTCCGGACATATTCATTATAAAAAGCATGGTACGTTCCGTAATGCTGCCACGTTATGAAGTGGTTGAAATTCAAACCCGTGTAAACAGCGCACAAATAGAGGCCTTGGATCTTTGCTGAAATTGGTAACTTATCATCCCCAACAATTCGACTGTAGCGGTAAATGAGGAAACACTCGTAGAATATTAATTGTCCCACGTTTAAACAGTAACGAGCCAGTGTCAGAATTGAGTCGTCATATTTGACCAACATTGCCTGCTTTTCCCAAAAGTACGGAATAAATCTTAACCTGTATCCCACGTTTATAATCCAGCCCAAGTAACCTAATGATGCTCTGGATAACATTTTGTACGCAGTGGTAACGCTTGTACTAAATTAAAGATTGGCATTGCACTTTTAAGAGTCTGTAAATTATAAAATTCAATATATTATACATATATAAAATTTGCTAACGGACATTGCGCCAATTATATTCAAAATTGACAATACCCGTTGTTAGCTGCTACTGCAACCAGCAATTTCAGAAACAGTAGAGTATATCGTCTGCGACGGGAAATATATTGTCGTGGAATTTAGCCATTAAGCGTTTAACATTTAGTCACGTTTGAAGTTTAATAAATATGTTATTTCCTTTTTAACAAGGTTTTGACATTTCTGACAGCAATACTTTATAGTTAGTTGTTATCAATTAATGCAAAATCGTTCACACGTGGCATTTTTTAAATGGGATGGTTTCTACTTTTTCCTGGCGTTTGTTTTAGGGGAGTAAGCTGACATACGGATTGCGCCCACAGAGATAATTATTTCATTCACGCCTGATGTGCTGTGAGATGAGCAACGCCCAAGTAAAAATCATAGATGTTTATGTACGGAGGTAGAATAAAGTAATATCAAAAGTTATTAAATTCTTACCGACAGCTGACGAATGAAATCGGCACTACTAACCGATGATCTGCTAATATCAAATAAAACTCATCTTTAAGGAGTCAAAGGAAACGAATTGTCAAATTCATGTCCTCATCAGATATTTGAGGTGTGTATTTTCACTCCTTTTATGAAATGAACATTTTAAACTATGACCACGGTATTCGTAAATAAATATTTATATACCACTGGACACAATCCTGAATAAAATCAACAACCCATCGTTGAAGAGGAAAATACCGTTGGTGTAGACGCAAATCAGGCTACTTCCATTTTAACCTACATGCGGAATGAGATATCCACCATCAATTCAGTGAAAGGTGAAATATCCCGTTTAAATTGCGTTAAAACCAGCAAATTCTTAATTTTTAGGAGCAGCGCAGCGCCCCTCATGTAATGGTGCATGGCCCGTCGTCCGCACGTCCGGTTGCACAATAACTCAAACACCCGTGAACCGATTTTGCTCAAACTTGAATACATAAAGTCTCTGGGCACTAAGAATAACCATGTTTGAAGATGAGCCAAATCGGTCCAACCGTTTTGGAGTTACCCGGGTTTTTAAAACAAAATTATCCGATTTTGCTTAAAAGTAAAGTTAGTCTCCTAGCATTTAGATTGGATGAGATCAAAGATAGGCGACATCGGTCAAACCGTTTTGGAGTTATCAGGGTTTTTTAGAAAATTTCATCCGATTTTGCTGAAACATGATGTAATTAGTCCCAAAGGATAAAGATTGGATGCAATCGAAGATAAGCCGCATCGGCCCAACCGTTTCGAAGTTACCCGGGTTTACTTTAACCCTGCGTTTAAAATGCATTAAAAATGAAAACCGCAAACAAGGTTTTGTATTTACAATTTCAACTGGAAGGCAATTGTAAATTAGTGGAGTTACCCCACCTTGCACTTAATATGATGATGAATGGCTCACATGACAGTTAGAAGCACAGGCACCTCTAACAACGATATGTTTTTCCATTGAATATAGTGATGTACAACAGAGACTCTTTAACAGACAAATTATAATCAAATACAAAAACCCGCACTCCAAATAGAAACCAAAAACAGTATATTATAAAATAAACTTCTAATTTAGATAATATGTATTTTAAGGTAAATTAAAGATGGTATTTAATACAACGGCTTTTACATATGGATCTAATAATAGATTTTAGAAAGTAGTTTATTGCTTGAACACCTGAACTATTCGTCTTACTCTGATCGATTTTTTAAAACGATCATATATTATTTACACTTTCAGCTGTGACAATTCTGTGCAATTTAATAGTTATGTATTAAATACAAAAGTTACTTCAAAAATTATTTAGTTTAAAAGCTGAAATATCAAACACCACAATGTCACAACCAGCAGACTCCGTGGAATTAAAGGAAGTTGCATTTGCTCGAAGCAAAACTGAATTTACGTGTTCAATTTGTGATTACAGTTGTAAATCTAGTCGGCAGCTGTGTTCCCACAAACGAACGCACACGGGGAAGAGACCATACCAGTGCAAATTCTGTTCTAAGGCATTTCGGACTTCCTCCTGGTTGACACGACATTTGAAGGGACACACTGGAGAAAACCCGTTCAAATGCAAATTATGTTCAAAAGAATTTCCAGATAAATCCTATATGAAGACACACCTGATGATACACACTGGGGTGAAACCCTTTGAATGCAAATTATGCTCAAAATCATTTATAACCAAGACAAAATTGCAAAGACACATGATCGTGCATACTGGAGAAAAAGCGACATGCAGTGTTTGTTCAAAGGAAGTAAATCCAGACTATTTAAATAGCCATATAAAATTGCACACAGCAGAAAGAAATCAAGAGTGTTCTTTTTGCTCAAAATGCTTCACTACACTAGCTAGTCTCAAGCAGCATATAAAGAGCCACACAGGAGAAAAACATTTCAGTTGTAAATTTTGTTCCAAAACGTTTTTGCATGGCCGCAATCTAAACCAGCACTTCCGGACCCACACGGGGGAAAAGCCATACAAATGCAAATGTTGTTCAAAGTCTTTTTCTCAACAATCTACTCTCCTAGAACATATGAAAATACACAGTATGGAGGAAAAATTAAGTGAATGTAAATTCTGCGGAAAGCGTTTCGGAAACGTACACAGTCTAAATTGTCACATTATGGTTCACACCGGTGAGAAACCTTACAAATGCAATTTGTGCAGTAAAATGTTTAGAGTAAATGCTTCGCTCCAAAGACATTTGATGATTGTTCATACCGGAGAGAGACCGTATAAATGTTCAGTCTGTCTCAAATCGTTTCCCTGCAACAACAATCTTCAGGAGCACCTTATTGTGCACACGGGGGAGAAATCTCATCAGTGTGACATCTGTAGGCGCGCATTTCCGCGCTCTAATGCTCTTAAATTTCACATGTCAATGCATACCGGGGAGAGACCTCATAAATGCAATGCTTGCCTCAAAAGGTTTCCACAACGATACGACTTCAAAATCCACAAATGCAAACAAGCTGGCAAGCAGTTAGGCATTACTGTGAACGTCATTACCAATTCAAATGTCCAAGGGAATCATAGCTGCCGAGAATGCAAAATTGTGTGCAAATCTGCCGAAACACTTTGCCGTCATTACTTGGCGAAGCACAAGTTGCCTGCGGTCCAGCTGACAAGAATTAAGTTTGTAAATTGATGTAGAAAAATCTACATAGATGCATTTTCTCTAAAATATTGTAAGAATTGGGAAAACATTTTATAACTAATCAATAATAATATTTAATAATTGTATTTAATAACTTTTATTAATACATATTTAATAATAATAAGTAGGCCTGGGACCATTTCGCGTTTTTGGCCCTAAAAATTTCGCAAAATTGCAGGCAATTTTTCGCGGTATTTCGCGGAATTGATGACTAAATTTCGCGGTATTTCGCGAAATTGATGACAAAATTTTGCGGTGTTTCGCGATTTTTATTCACAGTTTCTCAATTTTCTGTTTATTCTGACTTTATTTTGCGGTTTTAAACATCA
>JAQGAK010004253.1:0-12660 GCA_034696945.1 Lipothrix lubbocki
GCAGGTAGGCAATTCGGATTTATTGTGCCGGAACGTTCATTTGAACTAATTTGGTACTTGGTCCACACAACGAAGACATCAAGGAAGTTAAACTTCGCTCACAACAAAATGCACAAAACCATCTTACCTAATTTCCAAGCGTTTGTTGTTCGGAAAGGTAGTCACTTTCCAAAGAACATTATCCCAAACAGATTGAATTTTATGCTCACGGCTGGTTTGTATGAACTTTGGGAGAAATGGGAAGGAATTCGTTTTTTCCCTTTCGCTGAAGTGAGAATTGAAGATTATAATTACTATAAGGCCATGTCTTTTGAAAACATAGATTTAATTTTTCACCTATATTGCTTTGGAGTACTTGTTTCTTGCAGTATCTTTGCAGTGGAATTGCTTTACTTTTATTTATTATTTCTAGTGAACATACTACGCGTTAGATTCAACCGTTATATTAGGTGAAATACATAATATGTAGCGAATGTTGGTATAACTGTATAATTTCGTATAAAATAAAGAAGAAAATGATTTCGAGAAGGGTTGGAGTAGTTTTCATGCAAGACAAAGCTGTTACGTACCAAGCGAGAGTCATGTTTTGCTCGAATTTCGCTCCAAGCATGATGTTGGTACTTTTTGAGATTACCGAGAACCTTATTTTAGTACATCGATAAATTACATAGGTATTACGATTATACGACTAATGATTATAGCACATTGGCAGATTTGGATATGAACGTATCATTAAAAGAAAAAGGCAAAATAAAAGTATTAAAATTATTTATTCATCTAGAACACGTGGACTTTTGACAATTTTCATCCGTTTATGTATAAGTAACGAACATTTAAACCAGAAGGACAGAAGCCGACACTATTCATATTCATATATTATAGTTCTGCTTTTCGTGACATTCATTTCAACAAAGAAACGTTGGATTGATAAGGAATATTGTAAAAGGGTCGATCGTGCCACTACTAAATGTTTAAGGACTCCATTAGTGTTTCTATTTTTGTGAAGGTATTCATACTACATTATTAATTTACCGCGGATTAATGAAGGCAGAACCTGGAGAAGGAAAACTAAAGTCAGTCATGGTTATCCAAATTTAATTGATTCATTAATATATCATGTTTCCGGTAATTATAAACTTCAATTCAACCAAAACACGTGAAAAGCTTTACGGATTAATTCTATAGAACATGGGAACATTCGAACAGCATTAATTAATTAATTAATTATTTTCTAACGAAGCAATTTTTGGGAATACTTATATCAATTTGAGACGAGCAGGTACATATCCAAGTAACAGGAGTTAAGAATGTACATCCTTCCTTGCAACAACTGGAATTTTTCAGAACACCAAACAATCATAGATATTTTTAAATTGTTTAGACCATATCCGACAAGTTTATTTACTAGATCAACTTCTGGTACAATGAGAAACTTATACACTAAATCCATTCAACGAGAATTGCGGTTTGCTTTTAATACCGGAAATCTACTACACACTTTTCCCTATCAATGGAAACGGGAGGAAGAATTACCCGTTCTCACTTCTTCACGCTTTAAATGGACGTCGTGGAAATTGGATTGTTCTTTTATTTTTATAAACTTTGTGTTTGGAATTGTGCGATGCATACAAACTCAATCCGATGAGTCTAGTCCCGTCTGGCTCAAGATTTACATGCAATTTATTATTGCACTTTTTATTATTCCACTGTTATGCTATTATTGTATTATCAGTAGAACAAAGAGCATTATTTTACTTACCCAGCAACTAATTCGGTTTACTCAGAATTACGAAGGTAGACAATTATAAAATTTTAGCTTTGTATAATTTAAAAAAAGCAATTAATATTATTTTAAAAGGTTTTTATTGAAATTTCAATATAATCAATAATCATGAAAAGCTTGAATTAAACATATATGTAACGGACAATTAATTTACTAAAATTTGTTGATTTTACAAGGAATTCTATATTATCACGTGGATTGCATCCGCAAAAAATGGAACTTCATCAACCTTCTTTGCCTGAGGTTCATGAAGGTTTGCATTACCATAAACGCTTCAATTTTTACGTTAAATGCCATTCTAAGGCCGGAATCACCGGAATTCATTACGTCCTTTTGGGGCGCTGACGAATTACATAGCCGATGTTACGTCATGGGCGCTAGACCAATCCAAATTATTTTGTTTATAATTTTTATGCACACAGCTAGATCATTGGTTATCCTTATCTGTGATCTAGTGCTTGCGTTTGCCTTTTCAATGATAATTGTTTTGAAAGAGTTGAGATACTCAAGTGTACAACTGATTCAACCACGCACTTTACAAGATTTAAAACGGGAAGTGAGTATATACCGCGAAGTTGAAATGCTTGTGCTCTTATTTAATCACACGTTCAGTTACTACATCTCCCTGGCGAAGCTTCTGTTACTTTGCATCGGCGTTTTGTCTATTTATGGTGCTGTTCGATTCGATGGATTGCTAGCAGTTATTTTGCTAATATTTGGTGTGGATTGTACTATGATACTTATAATTATGCTCAGTTGTTTTGCAAACATACATTATGACTCAAGTATTCTACTCCAACATTGGCGCAATCAAGGTTGTTTACTAAGCTCGGTTAGAGACAAGCGGGTTTTCACAAAAATTCTTAAAGGAGTTACAATTCAGAGGATCACTGCTGGAGGAGGAATGTATTTTTTTGACAAATTTATGGTTTTTACGATTTGTAGAATTTTGTTTGATAGCGTTGTTAATTTTTTGCTGGTTAATTAGTTTGTAGTGCAACTATATCGGAAAATATTATAGATCAAATCAGTAAATCCACAAGATTCGAGTTTTACAGCTTTAGCTTTAAATAAATTAAAGCGCAGTGAATCGATTCAACTATAAGATCGAAATAACTCAAGGTTTTTTTAAATTTTGAATATCAAACTTTATTTTCCTGAGTTTGATTTTTTGACGATGAAGAAGAAAAGGTTTGTTGAATTTCCTCCAAAGACTTGCCTTTAGTCTCTGGCACTTGAAAGTAAATGTAAATTGTGCCCAGGAACGTGATCGCTGCAAAAAACCAATAACAGCCGCTCTGCCCCAACAGCCAAATCAGATCTTGAAATACTAAGGTGACAATGAAGCCCAGAATCCACCTTGATATAACGATGAGGCTTGCAGCTATGCCTGTATTATTAAATTACTCATTATAATAATATTGAATATTTCATGAATATTGTTGTAAAACGATTTGATATATTAAAAAGTTACCTTTGATATGTGAAGGAATTAATTCTCCCAGCATAATGCAAGGCACCGGTCCCAGCCTGAAATAAAATAAATATTGAGTAACCTAACCATTAACAAACCCAGAAAATGTAACGCTTGCTCAATAAATTACACCGGACTCTGGTTATAAGAGATCTCCATATAAGAGAACTCTCTCTATAGGAGATTCTGTGGTCACACATATCATACATAATAATATGCACACCTGCTCTCTATAAGAGAATTCCTATATAAGAAACTGATTCTGGTGATTTATAGCATTCTCTTATAGCAAAAGTTCAGTGTATTAACATGTTATTTTCAACAATGAAAAATATCCTCACCCAACTGAAAAAGACACAACATAGACAATAAGGCTACCCAGCGGCAGCCATCCAAAGTTATTCGTTAATTCAGAATAGCCCAATGTCTTGAGATAGAAGTACAAGCCCAGGGTGGTTAATGAAATCACCATGAAGACGCCCGACAATAATAGCAGAAGTCTCCTGCCACATCGATCGACGACTGCGGCGGAAACTAAAGTGGCTGCCTATAAATTCATATTTTAAAATTTTAGTGTCAATTTTAATAATTAAAAATTTATTTATATTTTATTTACAATTATTACAATGTTATCATTAATTAAAAAGTATCGTACCACTTGAACTGCCCCTACTACAATCGTAGACACATGCCCATCAATCTTTGAACCGGCGGACTCAAAAATATCCACCGTGTAGAACATCACAGCGTCAATTCCTGAAAGTTCCATGATGAACATCAGGGCAAAACCGATAAAGGTTGGTTTAAAGGCTTGACGAGTGAACAGCGTTTCCCAGGAAGTTTTACTACTGCTTCGGTTATTTTCAACGCTTCTCTGTAACTATGCGTGAAAGTAAATAGAAACTTATTTAAGAAAAACAAAAAAAAATGTCAGAATATAGAGATCAATTACTCAGAATAAATATTGTCAGCCAAAAAAAACAAACCTCTTTAATTTCTTTATTTATTTTATCTTGATCCCCAGCGGACCCTTTCAACCAAGTCAACGATTTCTTCGCTTTTTCTTCCTTATTCTTTTCCACAAGGAGTCTCGGGGACTCCGGGACGAAGAGCATTAAGCAATGGAAGAGAATCGGAATGGCAGCGCAGCACAGTGCTTGAACTCGCCACGAAGTGAACGTGCCTATTAGAAATCTAGATAATTAAATAATTACATAAAAAAATTAATAAGTTCTTTGTTTATTATTTTGGAAATTTATCAAAAATTATTTTTTAAATTAAATTTCTTCCAAAAATACAACTTACATATATAGAATTCCTAGGACTATCATGAGATCAAAGCCAGTGGCAAGAGCACCTCGAATTTCGGCGTCGGCAGTTTCGGAGACGTAGACCGGAGCAGCAAGGGAAAATGCTCCACCGCAAAAACCTAAATGTAAACAACAGAATTCAATTTCAAAAAATATTTAAAACATTAAAAATTAATTACAATTTATTGCAATTTCCACTAAATCCAAGGGTTATTAATTATAAATAATAAATATAAAAATATATTTACAAAAATAAAATAAATGTACATAATTACAAAAATAAATAAAAAATGAATGAAAATTAATGTAAAACACCGTTTGTTTAAATGACATGAGTACAAAATTTATTGAATTCACCTGTTAAAAATCTCCCAGCATAGATCATCCAAATATTTTGCGCAAAATAAATGCAAAGCCACCCACTCACAAATGGCAAAGTTAGCAATAACATGGATAATCGTCTTCCAAACCTTTCGATTCCGAATCCGGCAATCGGGCAGGAAAGAATGGCTCCTAACTACATTTCATCAAATCTATATTTAATCACTTAAAAAATCTATCTCCGAAGAAATTGAATAAACAACTAATAATCGTAATAAATTATATACTTACAATCATTATGGATCCTATCCAAGATTCTTGAGTAGTAGTAATAGATTTAAAATCCGCGGACTTTCTCAGATCTGGCAGAGCCGTGGCTGTCCAAGCCTGGGCTGTCCCCAGAGCCATGGAGCCTAAATTGGCTAAATTATAGAGAAAAACATTAAAAATTTAAATAATTATGGGAAATACCAAAAAAAAATATTAACAAAATTGTCAACAAAATTCGAAACCTTCTAGAACTCCGAATTCTAATTCTGGAACTAGATAGAAGGTTCTCAAACTTTTTTACTCTTTACCTGTAAATGCAGCAAAATACTGAGCATGTCTACTCGACCGGGGTTTCTTTATTGGCTGGGAAGATTTTTTCGTCTCATTTAAATTATCCGTTTTAAAATAATGATGATCCGAACCTTTTTTACCCCCAAAGTTTACATTGAACACCGGGGGAGGAACATGTTTGTAAAAGTCGGATGATGGATTTTTGTCGTTATTATTATTATTTATTTCCGCACTGTTGTCGGTGTTATTATTCATGTTTACAATAATTAAAAATTATTATTGAATATAATAAAATTGTATAGTAAATGAACACATGAACAAAAAAAAGTACAATAAAATAAAATTATTATTAAAACAATTTAAATTAATAAATGTCCTATTGTCTCTATGAAAAATACATACGGATACATTTTTGTCCCTTTTATAATTAAAAAAATGAATCTTCTTATTCAAAGAATTTTAAAATCCAGAATTAAATCCGGAAGCACGATACCTACAGACAACAATGGGAAGGATCAAACTTCATAAAAATTGAATTATTATGATCAGAAATATAATTAAAAGAAACAAGGGGACGTGCGATGTAAATAAATAAATCCAGTGTGTATAATGTACATAAATGCCAAATGCGTATTTAAGGAGAAGGATATTAATAAACAATATCTACTAATAACTACTTTAGCTTCTTGTACTCCCCCCGATGCGATTTCAAGCGAAAGAGCGGAATCGACTGATAGTTTGGTGAATCGTGCCCCTTTTATACATGTCACGCCACATGTTGACATGCCTAGACTTTATAATTTTTTTAGCACATCATTATCTACAATATCTATACAATGCTTCTCTGTATTTCTATTAAAATTTTATACTAAAAATAATTTGGTAATTATGATATAATGAATGTATTAACATAAGGAAATGAGTATTATTAGCCATATAACCATAAGTCCCGTTAGTTCGAAAGCATTTTCATCCGTAAAAGGCAAGAAAGACTGCATTAAAAAAATTATTGCATTTTATGCCTGTGTAAACACAATAAAAAAGCAATTAATACTCATTCAATATAGTATTCATATAACATACGTAAGTAATAAATAACATATATGTAATAATATACGTACACACAGGAAAGGCGTGTTATCTTCATTTTTCATAAATGCAAGATGGGTTAACTCGAACGACCCTAACAATGCTTTGTTTACTAATTTTAAATGCCGTCGGGCGCCAATTTTAGATTTCAATGCTTTTTTATTTAATGCTTTGTTTTTGTATTTAAAGAATTATAAACCCATGTTCCAGCTAAATGATGGCCGATATCTTATTTTGTGTATAAGAGAAATGGAGATAGCCTGCCTTGAACCTCAAGTATAGCGATAGGCACAAACAGATTCTGTGTATGTATGCATATATATAATCTGGCTTTATTACGCAATGACAGATTCCGAATTACATAATTAATTTTCCATGGAATCTTACTACACCTGATGAGAAAGAATTTTAAATTCTTGCTGAAAAGGTTAATGACAATATTATAATTTGTTATTGCAGCTATGTGAAGGTTTCATAATGTTTTAGTTAACAAAAGGTATTCCGTGTACTTTTAATTTCTCCAGTTCTTTCTCGTTTCCCAGCATTGCATTTACGATAACAAAGGGTGCGATGAATTGTTTGTGAGTTTCAAGAAAAAAAGAACTACACTTATACAACACTGGGACATGGAAACTAATTTAAATTCCATCGCCATTCATTGTCAACAAAGCACGTCGTCGCACGTGTGTGATGTAATATATTTTGAATGTGTATAGATTTCCAGAAATAGTTTTTTTAACAAAAACATAAAATGCTGTATGTAATACATATGCATACATATTACATATAGAATTACATACAGAGAAAAGGCGTAAAATGAAGGTGTGGAGAAGTAATTTATAATTACATATATTAATTTAAATTAATTTCCTAATATTTTAAATTTCTTTTCATAATCCCACCATCTGCCATTAGATAATCCACGTGATATTTTAATCTCGATTATAATTATTAGCAATTCACTGAATGAATCTCTATTAATATTACGTAACAACCGAGAGTTTAATTTAGAATTTTAAATCTTGTGGAATAATTTGAGTAAATGTTTATTGTCAAGTATCTCTTTGTATTGATTATATGTCATTTACCTTTTCTTGTGTGCTCTGAAGTTCACAGTGCTGATTGCTGTTGCGAAAAATTATATCTTTGCAAGCGCGTTTTTAGTGTATATATACAATAGAACACACCTACGGAATTACCCCTGATACAATTTAGAGTAAAGTAGTTTCAGCAAGTATTTTGCGCTTAAGTGGCTTAAGCAAACATATATTTGAATGTAAAAAGAGCCTATAAATAGGTTAAATTTAAATATAAATTAAATGTAAATTTACAAATTCCTACGCACATGCTATAAATTAAAATTTAAAAATGTGATGTCATATACTGTTAGATACCGAAAGCTCGCGTATAAATAAATTAAGCTTGTCCTAATTGATCCACGTACTAACCAATTAAAAAATGGATAATGTGATGTCATTCTACAATTTTTCGGTTCTCGCAATCCGAGGGCTGTAAATAGTTTGATAAGGATGTAATGAAGCAACAGAACTATTTGTACTACAGTTAAATATGCAATAACAGGTGAAATTGTATTATTAGAAGTCATTCAGATTCAAAATTTATTGAGTACAAACGTATCTATATGTATCTACATGCATACATAATTGTATTTTTTTACACTCATCGACCAAATTTAGTTGAAATACAAGCTAGAATAGGCAGAAACGTAAAGTTAACGATTGTAATTTGAAATTAATAACAAACATTTGAACAAAATCATTTACAGACGCACGTCGTATAGCGAAAATCGTCCTAAGTCTACCTTAGTCTAAATTGTCCAGATAGGGACTGTCCTGGTCAGAATTTTCCAAACTGGTATTGGCCTGGTCAATATTGTCCGCACTGGGATCACCCAGGTTAGAATTGCGCAGGTTGGGATTTATTTGGTTAAAATTTCCCTGGTTGAAATTGCCCAAGTTCGGATTTAGCTGGTTAAAATTGCCCAGGTTGGGATTCAGCTGGTTAAAATTGCCCAGGTTGGGATTCAGCTGGTTAAAATTGCCCAGGTTGGGATTCAGCTGGTTAAAATTTCCCAGGTTGGGATTCAGCTGGTTGAAATTTCCCAGGTTGGGATTTAGCTGGTTGAAATTTCCCAGGTTGGGATTTAGCTGGTTGAAATTTCCCAGGTTAGGATTTAGCTGGTTAAAATTTCCCAGATTGGGATTTCGTTGGTTAAAATTTCCTTGGTTTAAATTGCCCAGGAGCGGATTACGCGGGTTGCAATTTCCCACATTAGGCTGGTTGACGTGGTTCATCTTGGTACCATTTGAATGCCCATGCTGCCCGTGTTCATGTCCATGATGGTCCCAACCATGCCCGTGATCTGTATAGCTACCATGCCATCCGTCGCCGTGATCACTGTAACCGCCATGCCATCCATGCCCGTGATGTCTGTAACGGCCATGCCATCCGTGCCCGTGATGTCTGTAACCGCCATGCCATCCATGTCCGTGACCTCTGTAGCGATGGCGACCGTGACCTCTGTACCTTCCACGCCATCCATGCCCGTGGCCCCAGCCGTCATGCCATCCGTGCCCGTGGCCCCTGTAATCGTCATCCCATCCGTGCCCCCAACCGTCATCCCAACCCTGCCCCCAACCGTCATGCCATCCGTGCCCGTGGTCTCTGTAGCCACCATGCCATCCATGCCCATGACCTCTGTGCCGGTGACGCTTATGGCCGAAGAAAATGCGTTCTGAACCCTGCAGCTCCAGCTGCGAATCGGTGTCGGCAGATTCCGATTTCACCGGAAATAGTTGGCCACTCACAGCTGCAGCCCATGCTGCTACGATGAGTAATATCTGTAAACCAGCAAATTAAAATTTTTATTATTTAAATAGTAAAGAGTTTTTACTTAAAAAAAGTTATTCTTGTGGCAAAATATTTTTACGAATAGAAACTTCAAAGTACATTTTTTTTAAAATTAAGTTTTGCTAATTTTATGAAAATTTTAATAGATAAGAAAATAAATATTAAAATCCTCTAGACAGAATTTATTTACTTTTATTTACTTATTTCTAAATTACTTACCCAAAATTTCATTATTACCTCTGAAAATAAATCTACATTATACTTACAGATTAAATGCTCAAGAAGCACTGTTTCAAATATTGAATAACCGGAGCTTTATATATTTTCATAGAAATTATCGTCCCCTCATCGTGGGCAGTCGTAGTCACAGGTCACAGTCAATTTCAAGCTTTGCCGGACTCTAAACATTTTCAATTAAACGCTAAAAGTTATATAATGTTAACTTTTGTTAATGAAGAAAGACGAAAATTCAGTTTACTAGAACTAAACTATACACATAGCGAACAAGCTATAAATTAAAAAGATACTACGCAGCAATGTATTAAATCTCGTCAACGTTGTTTGTCCATTTAAACGTCGTCCAAATCAGATTAACCGCCTACCGCCGCTTCTTAATCAATGTGGTTCACGCCTGGCTGATTTTACTCATGCGATCTAAAAGGCTTTGAATGAAGCCGACAGACTTATTTCTAATTTCTACGCAAAATTTGTATGCCGAAGTGAAAAGTGAAAATACTGAAGCAATTATTTTCACCATGCATTTTCATGCATGCAAATACATATACATAGTTGCATATAGATTCACATCTGTCCTGACCAGATCTACATTTATGTATGTATGCTGACGATAACGCAGAACCCGCAAAAGGTGTATTTCTATTTAAATTATATACTTTTACATACACGTGCATAATAAATAAAAATTAAAAGTAATGTCGTCATCAGCTCTCCTTAATTTTCCACATTTGGTTCGCACTTATTGAATGACTACGCGTAAAAAATCTTTAAAAACGACATGTTAACTTATATAATCTTCAAAATCAACATTGGATTTCATTTTTGGGCATGCAAATATTATCTTTTGAAATTTGACAGCACGCATAATTATATCGACGTTATTATTCAATTATAAAATTGCTGATCTTATTTACACGCAACAAGGAGTGAATTTAAGGGTGTCGTATCTCTTTCATACTAAAATATTGTTTAGAACTGTCAAAGAGTTAAACTTAAGATAATTAATTATTTTCTAGCAATAAGTTATTAAGAGTTTAATTTGAACCTAGCAGCGGTCTTTAGTTGTTAGCAGCAATTTTACTTGAAATCAAACGTTTTCGAGTATACATATATAAAATATATGTAATTTTTGGGATGAATTTGTTTTCATAGAGGAAAACTTGAAGTACAAATCGCAAGCTCATGGGAACTTCATCAGTAGTAAATAATTTCGTCATTCCAAAAGTGACACATGAAATCATCACTTATTTAGCTATGCAAAAAAAAGTAAATTGCCTCCTAAAAATAAATCCTATGTAAATTGCAAGCGCGAGCCACTAATATCCACAAAAAATCCTCCTGAAGGACAGTTAGGTTACACCTCAGGCATGCGTTTTTATGAGTGTTTATTTTTTATTCATCTGCCGCAATTGCATCATAATATCTTTCAATAGATGAGCATAATAAACACATACTTCACTACAAGCTTCTTGTTATATTTACCTTTTTTTCCTTTTCTACGCACATGGACACAAGGCCCTCTGACAAAAAGTATTAATAACAGTTAAATAAAACATCAGGCATTTGAAGTTGGAGGTTTCATAATTTCACTGACGTCAAAGTCTGGATCCGGTAGGAGTCATCAGACTCATCATCATGGAAAAAAGATGGGTAAACAATAATATTGAAATTACTATGTGTTTTACAGTTGAAAAAACCGTAAAAGAACTTTTTTCATTTGACTAAAGCAGAACAGGACATGTGCACTTAACACTAGATGTACCTACTGCATTTTGTGATTTATTCTCAATTCACAGATTTTCATTTGTTTGCGTATATAAACGCGGAGTTTTCCGGAACAAAATATCATTCAGCAATTGAAACTCTTATTATTGCGAGCTATATCAGTCAATCTTGATCGATAAGAAGAATTCGCAATTTTTTGTACAGCTCCGCCATGAAGTTCTTTGTAAGTATCGTAATTCTATATTATTGCCAAAAATATTATTTTTCATTTCTAAAAACCTTATTATTATTTAAATTAAAAGTATTTTATTTATTATTGTAATATTGAAGGAATGCTATCATTACACACTTAAAAGTTTGGTGAATAATAAATTCCGGAAATTTTACAAGGATTTTAAAAATAATTTATTTTCTTCATTTCAGGTTCTCTTAGCCCTTGCTGCTCTTGTCGCTGTTTGTTACGCCGCTCCAGGAGCTCCAGCGGCTGACGCCGCTGCCGGTTCCGAAGATCTAGAAGCGGCACAATCCTTCCGTGGTCATCGAGGTGGCGGGGGTCGTGGTCGATTTGGGTACGGAGGTTACGGCGGTTATGGTGGCTACGGGGGTTATGGAGGCTACGGCGGCTATGGTGGTTACGGCGGTTATGGAGGAAATGGCGGTTATGGTGGCTACGGGGGTTATGGAGGCTACAGCGGCTATGGTGGTTACGGCGGTTATGGAGGAAATGGCGGCTACGGAGGCTTCGGTAGTTACGGATTGGGAAAATAAACATCATGAAGACAACGGACTAAGGATCAGCATTAAAAATCATGCCATTCTAAAATATTATTCTAAAACCCATTAACTAACATCTTTCGATTACCAACATGGAATAATTAATTATTTGTACAAAATATCTTTATAATTACATAGTCTACTTTCACTGTATGCCATTTATTATCTAATCGATTATTTAAAATTACTCTTGTTTGTTACTTCATGTCC
The DNA here is from genome assembly GCA_034696945.1 of Lipothrix lubbocki. Classification (NCBI taxonomy): domain Eukaryota; kingdom Metazoa; phylum Arthropoda; class Collembola; order Symphypleona; family Sminthuridae; genus Lipothrix; species Lipothrix lubbocki. The sequence continues at coordinate 12,356 of JAQGAK010004253.1, forward strand.
ACATGTTTTTATAAAAATTGTCAATAAAGCATTTAATTAAAACCCTACTGGTTCAACTTACCCCAATCGTGCAAACATTAATTAATTCAACAATGAATTTTCAGAATGGGCTAATTTGATTTGAATGTTGAATGACAAATTATCCACCAAAAGTTGATGTGTTGCATATCGCTCCTCGAGGTGCAAGATGTTTTAACTCCAAATTTCTTAAATGCAAGATGTTATAAGCACCATCATTTTAAGTGCAAGATGTTATAACTCCAACAATTCCATTAACGTTTAAATTAAATTAAATTACGCTTCAG
>JAQGAK010004254.1:0-12656 GCA_034696945.1 Lipothrix lubbocki
CTCAGTGAGTCACGAGGTACGTAATCCGTGTTACGTACCGCTGGCGCGAGTTATATACAAGTGGGACATACACTTAAGTTGTACTCATAAATCATTCATGACCCTACCGAATTTCTTGCAGGCCAAAAGTTGCCACGATGATGGTTACAAAGGAAAGGAAAACATGGAAAACTAATATGTACATCCCGCTGAAAACATGCCAAGTATGGAAAAGTATTTTTGCAATATAGACCCAAAAATTATCCAAGCGGATCATTGAAACTAAATAAAATCGAAGATTTGGATACTCTGCAAATCTAAGAATTATTAATATTGGGAACAAAATAAGCCCCCACTTCATTATTTTAAAATACATGTGGACTAGAGATCTGTCCACTTTTGCGAATTTCTTGGTGGTGTATGTTTCTGGAAAAAATCACAAAATAAATTTGGCAAATTAGCAATACTTTAAAATTCATTGAATTATAAAATATAAAGAATATTTCATACATTTTAATAAATGTTGTAAAAGTCATACAATTTTCTACAATGCTATGACTTTAAAATTATGTGGTCAAAAGAATTCCTAATATATAAAATATTGTATAAAAAAGTGAAACCTACGTAATAACTCCGAAGACGCCATAATCCTATTAGTTATAGCAATGACATCATGAAATCTGAAGTAAAAATTAATTTTTACAATGGTCGGGACAACATAAATGGAAATGGCGTACAAATGGACGAAACTCTGGATATCAATGGAATGTCGATGCGGAATGTATCCAATCCCGGCATGGAGAAATCCAGCAATGCATAAAAGTGTGTCCAACGTCCAAAATACTACTAAAATCCTGTATTTACAGGTTTCTGGTAAAATTAAAATCCGGTGCAATTTTGGTGACCAAACCATTGGAATACATCCAAATTTTGCCGCCATGTTGACGGACCACCCGAAGTAATCGATGACTTTATCGCTAAGCATTTTGTTTCAAAATATATAATACATTTTAAAACAAAAAACGTTTAAACTCGTTATTTCAATCAGATGAATTATTTCCAAACATACAGATATGTACTAAGATACTAATAATTAATTTTTTAAATGCACTAGTAAATTAACGCAGCGTAACTTTCGAAATTACAATATTTAATTATTGTTGTTTTTAAGGTTTGATGGAAAATGTTTCTAGTTTCACGTCGCTGTGTAAATTCTAAGGATTTTTACATGTAGGTAATAATGGGCTTAAGAGCTAGAACTCCAATTGCTGTCACCAAATTTAATCGAGTTAAAATTGTGCATGTCGTTAGAAAATAATGGATTTTGCTTGAATTTTTTATGGGTTTCTTTTTCTTCAACAACAAATTCAGTCAGAGTGCCTGATATTGGATACTGGAATATAATTTGATTGATTCGGAATTTAATTTGTGTTAGTCAAAAATCATGTTGAAAGCAGGAGTCCGTAGTGAATAGAATCTATTCACTACGTACTCCTTAGTAAATGATCAAGATCATTTACTAATATAGCCTTTTAATAATACATTAACGCCGTCATATTTTACGTAATTAAATATAGTCCTTTTATCATTATTATGAATCAGCCTGACGAAGGACAACGTTTTTATCCGAAAGCTTGCTAATTGCGTGAATAAAATACTTATTAATTACCGATAATTAACCACGTAAGCCAAGATAAAATGTATAATAATTTTATCATTATTATTTAGTTTAAAGGATTATGACATAAACTTATTGATTAGGGAGTTAGCGCTATCGCTCAAACGTATGCAACTTTAAAACTTATTAGACTTGTAGGTCAAAGTGGCGTTAGTTTCCGTGGTCTCCGGGGCAATACGTAAATTTTAAAAGCGTTACAGAGATTTTAGTGCGAATATAGGTGAGGATGTCATGGTAACTTTCATACGTTGAACGGCAGAGTTACATAATACGGAGGTAGTGCTGTAGCTTGTTTTCATAATATGCTTTTTTCCTACATAACTTCCTGATTCAGATTGCCGGATATGGGAATTCAAGTAATTTGATATTTGATTGACTCTGTAAATAATTTGCGTAACTTAAAAAACATGTGGAACGTAGGAGCTTGGTGAGCCAAATTTGTCATTTCCTAATAAACTTTATTAATACATTAACATATTTTACATAATCATATTTTATTGACATTTTATCATATTATTATTAAAGATGTAAAGGAAATAAACTTATTGATTAAATTAGCATTCGTACAGTAAGAACATGCTATAAGCTACAATCAGAGGTATATTATTGTATATAAAACATATATATATATAATGCATGTGTGTCTTTTTTAATTTTCATCAGTAAAGGGTATTCGTTATTATTGTAAAAATATTTGGGTTTTAATTTACTATTCTATTAATAATTGTATTTACAAACTTAATTAGGATAATTAATACTTACATGAATTAAATAAATTGTTTAATTAATTTTAATATAATCCTGAGGGCAGATCACAAATGCGATGATTCCCGTTGTCCGCATGAGAAGTCATGAGCATGGGTGGGAGTGAAAACATTTTCATATTTTCCTTCTCATTCGGGTATTCGTTGTGGTTATTGGGCGGGATTTGATGTTGCTGCGGGGGATGAAGATGAACAATTGGCTTATCGGATTTCTTCGCGTACCTGAACAAATTCACTCCACCGCCGCCATTGTGAAGATTATTTTGGTGTTGATTGTAAAGCTGAGAATTATTATTTCCTTTGGAATTTTTAGTAAAGCGATTCTGACGGTAGTCCGCCACTAAATGCAAATCCCCAGGGGGCATGTGAGCACTCTTCGATGCTTTTGCTGATGCAAGTTTCTTGGATGACTTGTCCTTGCTGCTTTTCGGACTGGGAGTAAAGCTTTTGTGAGAGGGCGAAGCTTGTTGTTGTTGTTGGTGTTGGAATTGTGGGTGCGGGTATCTCCAGCGAAGAGTGAAGTTCTCATCGTTCTCATTCTCCAGATTCTCCATGGACTTCCAGCTATACACAACAGGGTTACTTGTCCTAAGCTTGTAACTTGTTGGTGAATGTTGCTGTTGATTTTCTACCCGAACGCCATATTTCCCAGGTCGTCCATTCTCCAATTCAATACTCGCCAAGCTAGCGTGAAGGGATTCAGATCGACGAAGTCCGTTATTATTGCTGCTCTTCTTCATCGGAATGTCCAAATTGGGCGAGAATCTGTTTATGAAGCTGTAGCGGTTGCTGTGATTCGATTTCTCATAGACTTCGGCATAGCTGTTGGAATAATTCCGGCTGGAATTGTCCGGACTGGATGAATACAATTTGGAACTCTTGAAGTTGGCAAATTTACTCGCCATATGATTTTGCTTGTGGAAGTTCGGCAACGTGTAATCTGGTTTGGGCTCACCCGCCAGCAGAACTGAATCGGAATTCATGTTCGGACTAGACGTGTGAAGATTCTTGCTCATCTGGTATTTGGAATGCTTTTGGAACATTTTCGGACTGGGGCCGCTAGCGGATTTCTCCAATTGCTCCACCACTCGTCGGACGTTAGCCTTGTTCTTGTGTCCTGGAGATGGTCGTGGGGCATCGGCTGGGAAGTCCAAAATGTCGGAATCATCGTCGTCACTGGCGGAGGAACCGGGCCATGGCCTGTTCATCTGGTTTTGAGCATGGGCTTGAGGGCTATTTCCGGGGGAGCGTTTCGGTGGGGATTTTACCAAGTGAACTGGGACAATTTCTTTTTCCTTCCGACGGAGAGCCTCTCCTTCACCACTCATTTCTGAATTTACAATATTGTTCAAATCCTCTAAAATCTGGTGAATCTGTTCGGCTTCTTCTTCGGAATCTGCTGGTGTTACAACCAATTCTTCGCTACGTTTTACTGGGCGTGTTGGTCGTTTGGGCGCCATTGGGGCCATTAAATTATCTTGTTTTTGGGGAACGTCCATTCGCTTGATAATACAAATCAAGAATTAACTTTAAAACAAAATACTATAGCAGTGAGGTTAATAATGCGCATAAATTCAAGAACAAAAATAAAATTAAAAGTAAAACAGTTTACTGTTGGAACGATACAACTGTATAAAATATTCATCTCTTAAATTATATTTAAATTTACCTTCAGCCTGTCTTTTAATGTAGCTAATTCCTGCTGAAGGGTCGCAACGCTATTTCTAAGCTGACAATTCTGCCTTGTTAAAGTATCAACATCAATGGAAACTCGATCCCACTCATCCAATTCGGACTGAACTTCGCGCGATTCCCGGGCACCTCCAAGATCCGCACCCTGCAAATAATAAAAAGTTGAAAAGTCTTAATTCACTACGTACAAACAAATTCGAAAATTGTATTCTTTACACAAATTTAGACACGTTGGTTCGCTAAAATTATATTTTTATATTTAACAAACCATACAAAAATTAAAATGAATGTATTACATATACTAATTATTACTAATAACAAAAATCAAGATTTGAATACAGAAAACTAATGAAAATCCTTACCTTCCGAATAGCCTGAGGGTTAAAACCCGCTTCCTCCAGTTCGCATTGAATGTAAACTTTGTGTTTTGGGCTGGGGGCTGACGCGACCCACGAGGTCAAAAACTTGATTCCTTTGGCTTGGAAGGTTCCTGGAGGCGCACTTCCCAAAGCGCCGACCAAAAGCTTGCACCTAATTGGCTCTCCCATTCTGAGGCGCAGTGTTGAAATTGCTTCGGATACTTTGTAATGACCCTCCCCGCCGCCTTCGGTGCAGACGCAGGATAAGATCTGTAGTTTTAAAAAAATCATATTAATTAAGATACTAAAAATTAATTTAAAAAATTAAACAAAAGTTACATTAACATGTAGCATTCCTCATAACACAATTATTTACTCCTTAATTTAGCTCAATATCTTTCAAAATTACCTCAAAAGCCATGATTCTCGTTGCAGTAACAGTGCTAATAGTTCCAGCAACCAAGGGGTACAATCCACCTGGATATGATGCAAGTTTTGACACGGCTTCAACATTTCTGAAATTACCAGGAAAATAATTAATTAATCAAGCAATTCATCAACACTGTATCGAATTACTTTAGATTTATAACTTAATTGTGCTTATATTAAAAGACTGCAATAATGCTTTCATTTGATTTTTATTGAGGAACTCAACGGAAGAATGAACATAACGCAGTAGTACAACAGACGTCATTAATAATACAAATAGTAAATCTTGTAAAGTAATTAAGGTCAGCAGGAATTGGACTTTAATATTTATAGAGTGGCTCAAAGTAGAATGTTCCCACAGTAGTAAATATAGCGGCATAATTGGAAATCGCACTCTTTGAGACGTTGGTTGAGAACTTTGTTGTCCATATATATTTGCATAAGAAAAAAATAAATATATTATTGAATTATAATTTAAAGTGTGTATAATGTAAGTACGTACATACATATTATGTGTATTTACAGCTTTATTACCATATTAAAAAATATTTTTCTGATTGACAACAGCTCTCTAATGACAATAACAAGGTATTATTATTACTTCTTGTTCTTTTAGCATGACATGACACTTTTTCTATACACATTCCCCATATCAAAGAATGCCATCTCAGTAATTTGTAATACTCTTGTAATGTAATGTAATCATATATCCATGTCTATTTTCTGTCTAAACTTCACGGTCACTCGATCTGAAGAATGAATTTATAAATTATAGAAGTTATAAAGGAACTCCGTTTTAACGAGTCTATGACGACGATGGCATGCATAAGAAAAGTTAAAAACCTCGATCTGCTATACATATAGATGCGAGATCTTAATGTAAAAATAAAATATTACAATCGAGATATAAATGCCATTACCACTATTATATACTATTTTACTACCACACCACACAGTTATCCTTTCGACTGTCATTATAAATTTAAGATTGATTTCATTGATTGCGGACTATGAAGAGCACTGATGAATTCAAGTCTGCATTTGGATTTTGAATGTGCACCTGTTTGTTAAACTGCCGTACTCAGGGTTGAACAGTTGCTCGTCGAATGACAACAATACAAATAACAGCAGGGATAAAACAATGTAACCGTAATTTCAAGATATAGTTGTAAATTGTAAATGTAACGTATTTTAACATTCTGCTATGCTATAGACTTCTGTATTGAATTTCAATGTGGATCTAAGTTTTAGAAAGGATTAATTCCAATGAAGAGTTGTAAATTGCGAGCATTTCTGAAGTAAACTTGCAGGTTTCGGTAAGAATAATGGAAATTAATAGAAGTACAAAATAGCGAAAACTTCAATCGATTTGAAAAAGACTCTTACACTCAAAATGACAGACGTACGTATAGGACCTTGAAAACAATTAATTTGCACACAAAATTTATTTTAAAAATCATGAATATTTTTGAATTCATTAAAAATTTTAAAACAATCTTTGAAATTATGAAAAAATCTTTATCTTCTAAAAAACCGTTGGATTTAAAAAACGGTTTAAAAACATCATTAAAATTCTTAAGAAATCATTACATTTCCTAAATCTTTAAAAAAAATTAAAATCATTAAAATTCTCAAAAAATTAATCAAATTCCTCAAAAAATCAATAAAATGTTTTGAAAAATCATTACAATTCTTCAAAAATAATATACAGCATTCCTTTATTTAACGATAAAATCATAATGAAAATACCTCAGGCAGAGTTTCAAGCACTGAAGACATTTCTGCTCATCCAAAATAAGTTTGCGTTGCTCACGGAGTCCGGTACAGTCATCCAAGGCGGTTTGGATGACTTTGAGGGCCTCAATGATGAAGCTAATGCCATCGGTAGGCCCGGTCACAAAGTCCTGCACGAAGGTAGGGAAAGAGTGTCGGAGATCAGCCTCCAATTTGAAAAGTAATTCACTCCCATTGAGGAATTTCCTCATGCTCATCTCTGGTGGGCCACTTGAGGAGTTGCTCGAGTCCGGGGAGCTCGAACCGGAAAAGCCGCCTGAGTGATCAATGAGCACGGACATATTTGATGCAGATGTAAAGAGGGTTTTCAGGGCGGCTGTGTAATCTTCCGCTGCGTACAGTGGCGGGCGTAACGTCGGCATTCCTTTATTATTCTTAGCCTAGATTTAACGTACAAAAAAAATTAATTATCACATTAAATTCAATATACAACACACACACACACAATATACAATATTCATAAATAATTAAGTTTAAATGCAAAATCATAATGCTGACATAAATACAAAAGGTTCATCTTATATTAAATATTTTTTAAAGTGTTTTCCTATCATTTTACTCTCTCGCTCTTTCTCTCTCTCCTTGTCATATTTTTCTCTTTCATAATGAAAGCGACTACTTAAAAAGCATTGTAAAAAATCTGTTTTTGCTATCAAGAATTATGATTTTGTTAAAGTTGTTCTTATGTCTGTCTGTGATTTTGTTGAAGAATCTGAAGGATTGTTGGATTGTGTCTGATTTCGTTAAAGTCCTTACAGAACATAATTTCCTGAAGTTCCTGTCGCTCCATTTAAGGATTTTCTGATAAAAACCCTGACGTTCTGACGTCTCTTACATGATTTTGACTGACTGACGTTTGAATTCCTTGATATCTAAAACTTACATCTCCTATAGTCTAGTAGTGCTGCACTTTCCGATTTACAACGCACAATTCTCTCTACTTCAAGCCTTATATTTTGGCTTATCACACTGTAGAGTCAAGTATTGTAGTAGCTATGCCAGTGTCCGAAATCTTATAAAAGAGAGAAAATTAATCTGACAGGGATAATCCGCTGGGAAATTATTAATGACTCGTGAAATTCCGCTTTAATTCACACTCCCTACAACTTTTATCATTGCAAGTCAAATTCGCTTCAATAAAAAATTCCTCATATAATATAGTCAGAATAATATGATTCGAACTATTTACACTTGTTTAGACTCTGTTCTAATTTCGAATCAGCAGGTGAAGGAATGAAAGGGTTTAGCAAAGGAGGGAGGGTGTGATCAAAATAAAAGATAAATATACATAAATATCGACGGCGAAGGACCCCAAAGTACCAATTTCTATACCTTCAGCGCAGAAATTTAGCACTTTTGGATACTTCTTCGCCAACTATATGTAAATGCTAAATTATTAGGGAAGAGAAAAGTTTACCCACGTCAGTACATATAGTTTTCTTGTCGTGCCAAAAAAATTTATTATTTTTCCACCACTTTGTTTTCTTTTTGCAGGAGTTTAGACTCATTTATTTATTAATTTTTAAATCAATTTAATCAAATTAGAATTTCGTGTTTATGTACTAGAATATCATATTCTTATTGTTTTCGTCCATTATTTTCTGAACTGATTTTATTTATTTAGTTGGTTAGGACCTATTTTATTTAGGACCTTTATTATTTTTTATGAATTCACATTTTTAACTATTTAAATTATCTTTTAAAAACGTATCTTTGCATGTATAAATGCTTTTAAATAGAAATATGCTAAAAATGTTCTTGATCGAAAATAGATTTTTCGAATTTTTCAACGATTTGAACAAAAGTGAAAGCGATATTATGAAATGTCTTTTTTTGTCTTTATAATTCTAAAATCTCTCTTACAAGAATTTAGATTGTTGAAAGAAGGAAACCTGTTAAGTTAAATAAATTGTGCCGTCCAAGAAGAAGGGAACTATACAGCCGTCACCGGCCAAAATCTGACTTAAATATGGATTAAGCGGAGAGACAATAAGTGTAAATAAGGAGCTTTTATTTTCTATTGTTAAACCAATAAACAGCGGATGAACGTGGGCTTTCATAAATTAAAGAGCATATTTGCATTTTTCACATCCCCTCAAGTCGTGACTCAACCAATAAACTTAATATAAAATGTATTTGATTATAATAGTAAGTCTTATAATGATAATAATAATTAACTTTGCAGTATTAAACTATAAACGTAAAAAGGACTAAAACCTATACTTATACCTAGTAAATTGTTTTCACATAGAGAAGAATGTGCGTATTTTTATTTAAAACCAGAATTATCTGCTTTTATTATTTTTGTTTATAATATTACTATGTTAAACCTTCTGAAGTCATCGCTGGATTAAAATTCAATTATTACGAAAGATTGTATATTTGTAATATAAATATGATCGCGCATAGAATTAACTGCGGTGACGTCCTATAAAGTTTCTTAAAATAGTCGTGAATCAAACGTTTTAGTATATACGAATTACATACTGATTATGAGTCAATTTTCAAGAAATTTGTACAGTTTTTCTATTAATTTTAATTATTTGGTGAGTCAGAATGTTACCTCATTTGTATCTAATTTTATTTTTTCCCACTGATTTTTAATCATAAAGCAAACGATTTTGTATTTTTTAAAGCGGGGGAAAAATTAAATTAAGGTTTTAATAATACAGAAAAAATACATATAACTTAATACCTACGCAGTATTTAGTATTAGAAAAAGAATGTAAGAAACGCAAAATTATATAAAACTATTAAATTATCGGCTATTGAAAAAGTACTAGCGCTCCATAGCAAGTTTCCCTTTCACACCTTAAAAAATTCCTGTACAAAAATAAATTCTGCATATATAATAAAGACTTAAGGCAAAAGTTGGAAGCTCTACAAATTAATGCGTAAATATTACACACACAAAAACTTGAACAAAAATCGAGGAATAATTTAGGCATTGTAGAAGCCGCGATATTGAGATCAATTACACGAGCCGATAAAGTAAAGTGAGTATAAATAAAAAATAAATAAAATAAAAAATACCAACCATGGCTCTATACATTATTGCTTATGCTTTTGCCAATATTATATTAGAATTTATGGGACTCCTGAAAAGAATATTAGGCAGCATTAACCCCGGCCTGGCAGTAGATTTATGATTTCATTGCCTTTGGCTCTTATAATGCAAGTCAGGGCATGAAGCGAGTCTAATTGCAATTTACAATGGAGGAGATTTTTTATTCCACCCCTCCTGAATATTGCCAATAATGCCAATGTGCTTGAAATATTTTTCAGTGGCTTCACTCTGTAATGTAAATGTAAAGTTAATTTCTTCACGTTCAACCAGGCAGACAGCGACATGAGAGAGAGAGAGAGAGAGAGATAATAATTTAGAGATGAACATTCAGGCGATTATGATAATGCAACAAACAAGGATCCTATACACAACCTTCTACATCACTTTTGGCTCAAGTTCAATCTTTAATTGCAACTGTAGGTGAATTATTTTCAGTGCTAAACAAATAACAAAATGTTTTTTTTAATACTTGATCAATTGATCAACAGGGCTGGACAAAAACACTTGTATTTAATACAAAAATTATTTTGTATTAAAAAAAATTGTAAAAAACTAAAGTTGTATTAAATAAAGATAATTTTGTATTAAATAAAAATAATTGCGTACTCAGTAAAAATAATATTGTATTAAATAAAGATAATTTTGTATTCTAGACACAGTGATTTACCACGGTTATTAGTCTATCTGAATCATGATCGATTGCACAACAGACCAACAACCAAATCACTGAACCAACAACAATAAGAACATAAAGAATAACAGGAGAAGATCAATAGAGGATCTGATCCAAAGTGAAATTTAATGTTGTAATCGATATGCAATCTAATAGGTATAATAAAGGTATGGGTAAAATAGAAATTGATTGAATAAGCTCTTCGAATTCAATAGCCATCAATCCTTTTCCTTTTTCGTACTTTACGCACGAAACAACGTGAAAAGTTCACACCCTGAAGCTTTACAATGGCAACAACAACAGCAGCAGCAGCAGCAGCAAAAAGCTTGACAAGAACAAAAATGGCTTAAATTTTTTAAACTTTTTCTTTTCCACGGACAGCAAGAGCTTATTTTAAATTTAAGATAAGGCTTGAAATAGTATAATAATAGTATTATTATATCTGAATATATATAGCTTGAGAGAAATAAAGGAAATTGGAGCAAGAATTGTTGAGTTCACTGACAACAACAATTATTACAATTGGATTATTGGATCATCGCGGATCGCAGAAACTTTATAAAGTTCTTAAATTCTGGTGCTAGGCCTAAATTCCTTAAAAGGTGAAAATATAGACATGAAATCGAGGAGGGAAAAATTGACAATAATGCAAGCAGGTATATATAAATATATAATAATGATTATAATGATATCTTGTAAAGTAATTGCACTTATTGCCTTTTATCTGCAGGAATTATCGATTTAGAAACTCACCTCAAATGGAGAGTTGGAATTGTTCTCATGCCAAAAGTTATCTTCCCATTCCGGCGGCATGATTTATTTATGTGGAACACTTTGAATCCCTTGTCGTCCCCACGCTCTTTCGACTTTTTTTTTTTGCAGTTGCGTTTGTTTTTGGTTTGGGCTCTCTGAAGGATATTCTGATTCACTTGGAAAATCTCGTATTCTTCGCCGTGTCTGCTCCAAAGACTAATTGGCCTGCCTTCACCTCGTGGTCAATTTAATCTTCACCGACCCTTCACGTCCTACTTGGCAAAAACTTCAATTGTCTCACAGGATGGGAGATAAATCCTCGACGATTACTGAGTCTTGACCAAATCCAAATAGTCTTCCTAAGAATTGTACCACGACCTCTGAACTCTCCTGCTTCGAAATCACATATGCCTGCAAGTATTGGGGAAAAGCATTTATTAGATATAGTTATTAAGGATCATCTGTCATCCTTAATTGATGTATTACAACACCGATGATCCTACTGACTGATCAGCTTTAACAAGTTTATTTTAGCGACTTCAACAGAATTATTAAAATTTCTCAACAAATTCATTAATTTGTTTAGTAATTTCTCAATTTTGTATCCAATTTATTGATTTTGTATCCAATTTATCGATTTTGTATCCAATTTATCGATTTTGTATCTAATTTATCGATTTTGTATCCAATTTATCGATTTTGTATCCAATTTAACTATTTTTACACAAATTTACCAATTTTGTAACAAATTTGTCGATTTTTTAAACAAATTTACCAATTTTGTAACAAATTTGTCGATTTTTTAAACAAATTAATCAATTTTTGAGCAAATGTATCGATAACCTAATCATATTTCAAGGCTATAGTTAAATAAGGCTATATTATTGTTGAGATCCAAGTTTGAATTGAACTATTCATCCTTTTTTCACAAAATTGTTTAAGCAAATTCATCAATTTAAATCTTAGAAACAACTATTGTGTACTAGTTGTACTGATCGATTCTATTAATTCATGTAATTTAGAAGGGAGTTATGACATGCAATTACATGGGTATCGAGTCGAACAAACTTATAAACATTACATATTTGGCTTAATGACGTAATTGTATTGCTTACTTTAATAATTGAAAAACGATAAATTATAAAAAATGATAATATTCATTTCGTCAATAGCATTTGTGAAACTGTAACATTACAATTTTACATATATGCATGCAATTTTAAAATATTCACTTTTGTCGAAGAATCCGTCAGAAATCAGCTGTCTGATCTGCTATTGAAATGAAATCTTGTCACATGTCTGGTGCAACTCTATATGAACCTGTACGTACACATTATTTATATTCTGGTCTTCTGGTGTGGTTATTATAACAGACCATTCGTTTTGTAATCTATATATTGTCTTATAAGGAGTCTCGTTTTGTTCGTAAAGGATAAAGGATCCGATCCCATCCCGGTCGTTCACTCCA
>JAQGAK010004255.1:0-12647 GCA_034696945.1 Lipothrix lubbocki
GAATTTATTTTGAATTTATTTTGAATTTATTTTGAATTTATTTTGAATTTATTTTGAATTTATTTTGAATTTATTTTTAATTTATTTTGAATTTATTTTGAATTTATTTTGAATTTATTTTGAATTTATTTTGAATTTATCTAGACTTAATTAATTATTTATATGTTAGCCTGTAATTTCCCTAATATTTAAATTACAAATACCAAAACCGCGTCGGCTTATTCACACCAACATTAAAGCAGCTTGACGTGTTCTACACAAAATTCTACAAACTGAATTGTATCATAGAAATTGCATTATACAGTAATACGGAAGCATATCTGGAGCGATATAATTAATGACCTGTATTTTATGCGTATACATGCACAACAGTCAGCATAGTTCACGGCTGCAGACAGGAGAGATTAGATTATAACATATGAAAGAGCAACATTTGAGCATATATGCCAGAGTTCAATAAAATACCTGTAATAATGATTTTTCAGTTTGTACATATATCTACATAGTATCTATGTACTATGTACCAATATACAGCATTTGATATTGGTAATGTGTTTAGAATTGGAAGTTTACACACCTGTACAAACCTCTTTTGTAGTAACTGTAATATATAGAGTGGAATAGCGTACGTACAGAAGAACACAGAACTTTTCCTCTGCCACTTGCCATCAATGTTTAAATTGCTGGCCAATATAATAATAAGATAAAACTCCATTCCACACACATTCGTTATCGCCCTTTAATGTTTAACGGAAGGAGATGCAATTAAACCTGAAATCCTGCTGTGACAGGCTAAATTGAAGCGACGGGACAGTCGGGGGGGACAGGATGAACAAATATCCTGTAGTTTATGCAAGTCGTGTTGGGAAGTATCAAAAAGTATCAACTTCTGCGTTGAAGGGATAGAAATTGGTACTTTCGGATCCTCCGCCGACGATATGCTCATTTTACTGTGGTTGATTTCCTCTGTATTAAATAAACATGCACATAAACTGTGTACTTATAATCCTATCTACCATATGAGTCGTAAAATATTACACAATTTAACATTTAACAGATTGCACAACCGATATGAAATTATGGAGCAATAAACTTTCATACTAAAACCTTGACTGGAATAATTGACATTTATTAACTCTAGTGATGAGAGAAGCGTTTAAATTAGGCGAATCAGTTGAATGAACATTTAGGTCGGTCTGGCGGAAATTAATAAAATCCGGTATTGTTCAGCGTTGTCGCCATCTACCGCAATATTGTCATATGTACATATAAGAAATAAAAATTGTCTTTTTTAAAAAAAAACCTACAAGAAATATAAGCTAAAGTATAAAAAATAGCATGTGAATTTTAAAATAAAAACGTTGAATTTTATTTCACAGAAACGTTTTTTACCTAGAATTATTTATTTATAAGTGTGACTCTGTTTACTCAACAGTTTTCAATGAATTATAATATTTGTTTATTTTACAATGAATTTAATATTTAAAAACTCAATTTTCATGATATGGAAATGGCTTTTCATTTATAAACAAACATTCATAAAATATTACAAAACTTGACGGAAATCCAGACGATTTTGTGCATTGTGTAATGCGCCCGTTATGGTTTGGAAATATTTTTTAATCTTTGCATATTTATTTAATTGTGAAATATTTTGGCATTGATTAATCATAACTTTCATAAGATAAAAATTGTTTACATCACAGACTGGTGACAAAATCTTCCGCAATTGGAATTATGGCTGAGTGAGTCACGTGTATGTGAATGATTGAGTAGGGATTATAGATATAGTTTGGTCAACTTAGAATTCGGATTATAAAAGGAATAAAACTTAAATTAGAAACGCTGAATATAGTTAAATAAAAATTAAAAAAATAAACAAGTAATTACATATTTAGTATTTTGATTTTATAAATTTCCAAACAAAAATAATGATTAACTATAATGGTACCCTTAAATTAATTGAAATTATATATTTTAATTGTTTATGGTATCGTCGATGCAGATGCAAAATGGGCTATCTCCATGTACGTCTTGCACTGTGGGATACTCAACAATAACTCAAACGATAACTCAGCCTAATTGCTAAATTCACAATTTCGTTGCAGTTGAAATAAATGTAGTTATTTTATTTAAAATGACAAATTTTTCGATGGCGAAAAGACGATTTTGTATAATTTTACAACTGATCAAATTTTTAGAGATTTTAAAGTAAGAAGATTTTATAGAGTATTTATTTTTTATGATTTTTTGAATTCTCCTCTTTTCATGATTTTTTTAAGTTTTCAGAATTTCCCGGCATAATTTGTATTAGAAACCCAAAATTTATTCCATGCCGTTATTAGAGAAAATTAAATAATTTTTTGGATTAAAATCTAATTACAAATCTTAAGCTAAAAACCAGGCATGAGAAATGGCCGAAAAAAAAGTTTGTATATTACAAACCTGCATTGCAATAACACAAGTAAAATTAAAATAAATAAAACGTTGCAAACTTACTTTCCATGATCTTCCCTTGATTTCCCAAAGTATCCAAGAATTAAAAAGTAATAAATCTGGAGTAATTCTCACAGCAGGATTCACTTGATTAAAAATTGTGTTATGATAATATATTAACACAATCCGCCTACTAACTCCAGAGTATCGTCTCTATTGCCATTATCACAAGCGGATGCTGGTTTTTCTACGATTCAATTTATAGATAGAGATAAAATAGATTAAATCCCCGTTATTCACACCTTTCACTCTTCAACGAAAAAAAACAATCATCACTTGGCAGGTGAAAGAAGATAAGATTGTAAATATTCAATTAAATCCAAGACACGTCGAACATCAAACAAAAGCACAGAAGGGTTTAAATCCCTTATAGCCTTCACATTATATAATGCTTATTAATCACATTTTGATCTCGTGATGGAATTGCAATAAAACATTTTTATCGCTGATTGATAATAATAATAATAAATTATTACAACTCATGCAACTAAAGGTGCAGCATTTGAAAATCCTTTATACATACGAGAAACTTCATATAAATATATGTAAAACAAATTTGAGCACATGTCGATTAAGGATCCTAAAGTACAAATTCTATACCTTCAACACAGAAGTTGGTACTTTTTGATACTTCGCGGACGATATTGATGATATAATATAAATGGGATATTGGAGCACTCTTGAAATGTTTAACCGTGAGAAAAACGTTGGAGGTCAAGATTCTCAAGCCCACGCACTGACTGTCTAAAAAATTAATTCAGGTATTAAAAATCCCATGTCACACCTTTGGTTGGAGAGTCGAAAAATCCTCAAGGCACTTGTGTCTTTTTTGTCATCACCAGCTTTTTACATACTAAAGCTTTTGTCAAGCTTTGCTCATTAACCGTCTAATCAGCACTTATATTGTACTCCATGCATATATACAAATAATAATTACACACTCCTCGTTGTCATGAAGGATATTATGAAGAAATACGCCCGTGTTTGTGTGGCAAAAAAGGATTGCCGCGTCACTTCACTGCAGACTAAAAAAGATAATCTCTGGTTTAAAGACTTTTTTAAAGCTTATAGGTATGTACAGTGGGATTAGATTAGGACGAGACGATTGACAGTGGAAATTCTTTTGTAATAATGGAGTGATTTGCTTTGTTACAAACGGTTTGAAATAATTATTGCTGTCAATTTTTGTACGTCAGAAAAACTTATTGCAAAAACTTTTTTAAAGTTGGATGCGTTGGTAAACTATAAAATTTGCAAAAATTTTAAAGGCAACAATAAAATTTAACATATAAATGATTTTTGGGAGTTGTAATGGAAATTATCACAAAATGGCGGGAAATTTTCTGAAAAAAGTCCAAATCTTCATTAGAAACTGCAGTGAATTTCTAGAATTTTATATTAACGGAAGTATAAATTACAAAATGATGATTTTAGAATTGTTTGTAAATAATTATTAAAAGTGCGGGAATTTCAATACAATTTTTAAAATTCTTAGAATTGTTTAACAATTTTGAAATTTGAAATAACAAATGTGTAGAACAATTTTAATACAAGATTTTATAAACAAATCTAGACATTTACAGAACGGGCAAAGCTCAAGTGGCTCATTGTCTGACTGGGAAAATATTAAGGAATATAAAATCCCGAAATGTTAGGCTTCCATGTAGCAATACGCCCATTCGTGGACCGTAATTGACTCGCTGTGAAGCTAAAACCTTGCATTGTGCAAAAGCAAAACGTTTTTTCGGATCGAATTTCCATGCACTGCAGTTTAGTCTAACGAAAGGAAGGTTGACGCAGGAGTTAATCCGATATATTATACACTACAATACCTATATATGTACTCTGTGCAACTATAAGTTATATTCTTTACGATCTGTTTCATCCGAAAATGTAAGTGACACGAATATATATATTTCTATTTTAAGGTAAACGCAAACCCTTAGTGTGTACGTACGACTTTAGAATCACGTTTTTTGCCAAACACATAATAACGACTAGAGATTCATTGACGTCAAAAACTTTGAAGCAGTACAAATGTTGTCGGAGTGAAATTCCACCCGTTGCAAAGGAAAAATCCTGTGTACGCAAAAATCAGGGTTTGCTGGACTAGAGTAATTTTAATGTATTTCAAATATATTTCACTTTTGGATTTATTTTATGTTAATTTTATTTTGTATTTACCTGGTTTATTTTGAACATTTTTATTGCAAGAATTTTTTATTTATCTTGTGTTTTTTAAATTTATTTTGTATTTTTTTCAAATTTATACTGCAAGAATTTTGTATTTATATTTTATTTTTAATTTATTTTGTATTTTTTTCACATTTATGTATTTTTTATTTCCGTTTATTTGTACTTGTTTCACACTTATTTTGTATTTATTTTGTATTCATTTCACATGTATAAACATTTATTTAAAATTTATTTGCATTGATTTGGCACTTTTAAAAACTTGATTTATTTGACTTGTACTAAATTTTTATTACAAATTACAATTATGTTAAATGTGTATTCTAAAATTTTTGTAATTTTAAAATAAAAATTTGGTATTCATTTTGAATTTCTTTCAGCATTTGAAACACAAAGCAAGCCGAAGTTTAGTAAACAACTTAAAAATTTTAAACAACAAACAACAGGAAAATAAAATTTGTACTCCTTCAACCGAAAGATGAAGGATGAGAAGGGATTTCCCGATGAGTGGAAGCACTGCAAGCAATATATTTTTTGTCCCGAAAAGGAAAGCTATAAAAAGAATGATGGGTTGGTCTGAAAAACACGGGCAAAAAATTCTATGTACTCATATGTTGAAGCTCACAGAGTAGGGACAGAAATAAGAATATACCCATATAAGCCTCATATTACGTACACATAGTTAGACACTCCAAAATAAAAGTTGAAGGAACTCCGCACACTTTATTATCGTCTTTTGACATTAAAATTCTCTAATCTGCAATATGTTACGTTGTGGGTCCTCTGTGTGTGCTGATTCATTAGAATAATAATTGTTGGGGAAATGGTTTCAGCATTGTTGTTTTTCGTGGTTAACAAAGCACGTTCGCAGGTATGACACATGTGTTTCCTGTGAACAAAATTTAATTTATGGGCAATTGCAAGCCTTGCGCAGGGTTTGGATATGTGACACAAATTTTTCAGTCACGAATGACGATAAATGACGAGACGTTGTTGATTTCAACAATTTGCACCTCAAACGCTTAAGTTCATTACAAACATTTAAAGTTTAACATGAACAATTTAAAGTTTTAATTTGCCCGGCCTTTCCTTATGCAAATTTAATTTGGATTACAAAATCTGAAAATTCAAGAATCTTCAAGCCAAAATTTGCATGGAAAAAATTAAAATTTTACCAATATTTAACAGCAAATTTGCATTAGAAATTCTGAAAATTTAAGTTTTTCAATTCACAAATGTGTATTGAAAATCCTGAAAAATTGCATATTTTTTTATGAAAACTGGAAATTCTTAAAATTCAGGAAATTTTCGCATTGGAATTAAACCTTGTGGAAAGGACGTGGAAAGGACCAGAAAGGAAAGTAAAAGTTACTTGTCAAGTTTCCAAAGAAAAACTAAGCGGAAAGGATTGCCCAAGAAGAAACACTTTTATGAAAAAGTCCACGTTAAACTGTGTGTATTCGTATTACACAGCACTGGGAAAACTGCACTACCGTTTTTGCCCCTTCCTTCACCTTTAGCACATAAATTATATATGGAGCGAATTAAATGAATGAAAGATAACATCTCCACATGTAAGTACATATTGCATATATGAAAATAATTCATCCCAGGAAAAAAGCTGAAGGGTAAAAAAAAGTTAACGTATGGAAGTTACATCGTGTGGTATGAAATTAATCCCATTAGAGCATCCGTATTATGCGAGGGCTGTCACTAATTGAAGACAATGCAGATGTTGAAAGTACATCATGATAATAATAATAAGCAGGAGAAATAAAATGCAGCATATGCGTGCAAACTCTGACAGGTCTGCATACAAAAATACACAATAATAGAGAATAAACAGAGAGTGCAAAAAGTTTGTCAAGCTTATTTTGCTCGTATTTGGCTTTTACTCGGAATGTTATTTCTTTTTTGGCAGCCTTGATGAATACATAAAAGGTTTCTGAGAATTTTCTTTGTACATATTTAACGGTGAATTTATTTTTTTAAAATTAATTAGGTTCGCTTTCAGATTCTATTAAACAACCAAAATCTTTGTAGAGAATTTTATTCTTAATCTTGGGATATTTTTTGCTTTTATGGTGGACGACAGATTCTGTTGCTAAAGTAATTTTGAAGATTTAATTTTTATTAATAACTTATCCCTGTACAGCATTAAATTTAATTTCTCAAAGTATTTTAGTTTCGCCATAAACATTTGCTGTAAATTCTAACGGGTTTCTACAAATTGTTGATTTATTTTATTCAAAATAAAATTCTGTACCAGAATCTCAATTTCATATAATATTAGGAACTTAAAAGGTTGCGGTTTGTAATTTTCAAAGGCGGCGTCAATTTGAGAATTTTAAATGTATTTCTTCACTTTGAATTCCCTACATTAAGTAAATATCTATGTAAATAAATTCAAAACTGCAACACAAAGAACAAAAACTCCAGGAACACACTTAAAAGAACTATTTTTGTATAGAAAATGGCTGATCTATTATTATGTAGATAAGTGAAAATCATATTTGTTTGCTTTTACAAGACCACGTGTCAATGTTGTCAGCAGAATTCCCTTTGATTTTTTCCGAGTGATTATTTATTTATTTTAGTAAGGATTTTGCAATGAAAAAAAAAATAAAAAAGAGTAAAAATTGAGCAACAGCAATACACTGAGCTCTCGCTATAAGAGAAGGCTATAAATCACCAAAATCGGTCTCTTATATAGAAATTCTCTTATAGAGAGAGCAAGTATGCATATAACTTGGTATGGTATGTAAACCCACAGGATCTCTTACAGAGAGAGTTCTCTTATATGGAGATCTCTTATAGCGAGAGTCCAGTGTATCATCGTTTGTGTTTACATTTAGAATTATACTGCAATAATGTCTATAGTGCCCTATGTTGATTTTAGTGTCTATAAAATGGATCGTTGAAGTAAATATTTCAGAGTCAAAAAAGATACTAAAAAATTTGTTAAACAGTACTAAACCAAGATTTTGTCATATATAATAAATAAATACAGAAGCATATACTTATATGGGAAGGATCGGGGAACTGTTGAACGTTGAAATTACAGGACTGTGCATGTGTCGTGAAAATTTAAGATCCAAAAGGATGTAATAATAAACATAAACTTTTCATGCTCTTCGCAATGCTTTATTGTTAGTGTGTCGTAAACTTGAACATGAGGCACCTTTATGTAGGAAGCTTAAGTTAATTAAAGTGTAATTATATGGCATGTGTGTATAGAAAAATAAATCTTACTACTTACGCTTCTCCGGCTTCTCATGTCGAATCATTTTATGTTCCCAAGGCTTTCGTCGAGTCTGTTTATTGAAGTAAATTGCGGTGGCCACCTTGAGAGCACGAAAAGACAATATTGATTGCTTTCTTAAATGTGAGAAAATCCTCTTATTACAGCAAACTTCAAGAAAGTTTTCTACATGAAATTATAAGAATTGTTTAATTTTTATACATTTGCTAAAAAAAATAATTTTTTACATACGTTTATTATTGGAGAACACCTAAACGTTAGGATTATTTCATCGCCAATGCTTTTAATGCAATGACAGTTGGGATTTATAAACTTTTGAAATAAATTTTTAAAGTACATTTTTGAAGTAAATTTTTAAAGTTAATTTTTGAAATCAATTTTTAAAGTTAATTTTTGAAATAAATTTTTAAAATAAATTTTTGAATTAAAATTATTCGAAAATATTGTAAAAAGTGGAAATGGAAAATGCTCTATAGGCAATATTTTCTACATTTTGCCAATAAGTTCAATACAAATAACATTGTCGAATATGAAAAATTCATTGAAGCAACGCGTTTTAATGATCATCTTAAAAAATCAATTAAAAATCTTCTCAGGATCTTTCGCAGGGCAATCAAAAAAATGAGGTACATTCGTGTAAAATATAAATAACAAAATAATTTAAAGATGTTCCACACAATGGACACTTGCCTGAGGATCCAGCAATTAAATAAAAGTTGACGACCGCAAATTACCCACTACTGACGAAGTTTGACACTAAACACCAGCTTTATTATTATTCCTTTGACAATATAATTTTACTTTCTGGACTTTAATTTCCAGACACTGCTTTGTTAACTTCACGAGATTCAGAAAATCAGCAGAATTTTTCCACAAAATTTATAAGGAAGAAACGCCGAGTGTTATTTCAAGTGTTATTGTTATTGAACTTGCGAGCCGACTTCAAAGAGTTTTTTACCGCAATCCTCGGTCGTCAAAATCAGCGTAATTATTTTCATGCTGCCCTAATTGACGTTTATTATTCTTTATTTAACTTTATACTTAAATGATAAGAATGCGAGCCTTCGGAAGTGCAAAAAAATCCTTTAAGTAATATAGCCTTGCCTCTTGAGAATGCGAAAGTCAATCTTAACCGGCCTTTCATTTGTATGTGTTATAGTGTTTTGTGTTAAATGCAGGAGCTAAAACCTTTCATTTTTTTCATTAACTCTTGGTGCTTTGCAGAGATACAAATTGTCAAGTTTGTCTATTACCCCAAGGCTATAGATTTCCACTATTTTCTGCATGTCATTTTCCCTGTCATTATATCATTGTTGCACGAACATGAGGAAGAAAATTGCAACATGTAATTATAATTGCTTTCAAGAAAATCCTATGTTTTACTTGTTTTACAACATGGTTCAAAAGTATGAAGAATAAATGAATGCATTATAAAGCAGGGGAGTTCTGTAGCGGAAATGCAGTTTTAAGTGACTTGCGGTTTCTAAATAATGCAATAACCAATGTTAAATTGTTTATTTTTAATTTGTCGTTGTTCAAATAATCATTACGAGGATGTTAAAATAGTATTTTCTAACGAACATTTGCATCAACAAATAATTTTAAATTAGTGATTTTTTTATATAAGTTGCAATACAAACTCCTTTTGGAGCAATTTCTATTGAAATCGTGATAGAAATTTTTTAAATTATTACACCGAACTCTCGCTATAAGAGAACGCTATAAATCACCAAAATCGGTCTCTTAAATAGGAATTCTCTTATAGAGAGAGCTAGTATGCATATAACTATGTATGATATGTGGGCTCTTACAGAGAGAGGTCTCTTATATGGAGGTCTCTTATAGCGAGAGTCCGGCGAACCAGCCTTTATAAGCCCACAAGTGTATGCTATATCTCAATAAAATAGTTTCGTTCACAGTCGTTCATATATCTTAGTTTGAAGACCGATGACAATTTTGTCTTTGCATTATTTTAATATATTCAATTCGAATTTTAACTTCAATACATACTGCATATACAAATCGGGTTTATGAGAATAATATAATTTTTAGAGTTCAATAGCGGATAGAAAAATAAGCTCAGCATTAAACTAAAAACCATGCGATCACTATTTTATAATCGTTTAGATAAACTCAGAAACAAAATGGAAAAATACTGCTGTTTCATGCAACTCTTCATGTTGCACGAGTATTAAATAAAGGACATTATTTGTTAAACAATGTTGCAGGTGCTGAGCGTGTTATGTCAGTGTAAGCAGCAGAAAAGGCATTCTTCATAATCTTTTATCACTGAAAGGGTTTACGTGCAAAAATAACAAGGACTGCACACTACAATATTACTTGACCATCCCTTTTAAATAAAAAGTTATACTCTGGAGTTATGTTAGTTATAGAATCTTTCACACCGCTCACCGTTGAAAAAACTGAAGAAATTTTTATCATTTTACTTGTTGATATCATGTATTTGTTTCTAGTATACTTTATTTCAATCTTGATGGTGGACCCAGTAACCTCAGAGGAACTAACACTGGAAAAATTCATTTCAAAAGTAAATGGAAATTGTCTGCCAATTATTTTAGCCCACGGATCTCATTCTGATGATTTCGAACAGGCAGTAATCCAGCTGGCAACAACGAGCCCATTCAACCCCATCAACATCTTAACCCGTGGGAAGTTTGGAGAAGCGCAAAAGCTATTTGGAAATCGCACAATAGATCGGACCACTTGCAGAACGTTTGTCATTTTCAAAACAATTTCTCCAACTAATCTAAATTATCATTCAACGACATATTTGCGCACTGAGCTTGCAGAGTATGCGCTGATGTCAGACGCTAGAATTGATGTAGCTCTGCTGGTATATTCCAGTCAGTCACGGTTTCATGATTTCTACAAAAACGTCTTCAACCCATTCCAAAGTACAAAACACATTGTATCCGAAATACCAGAAAACCTTATTTTTGTAGAATATGTTGAAGGTGTGCGCCTTTGTACCAGAATTTTAGAAGCACGTATTTATTGCAGTCAAGATAAAGTTGCATGTTTGCGTGAAACGAAGTTTAAAGAATTGGTTGAAGAACGACCAATGGAAAGGTGTGGTGGTCCTCGTCTTCGACGCTACAATTACAACCGACATGGCCTTACATTGCTTGACTTTAGCTCAGCAGCGTTTATCAACAGAAAACAGAAAACTGCATCATGGTTCCGTAGACAGCGCACCAAATCAATCCGCCAACTGTCGAAAGAAGGTTTTTTGCATTTGTCAGTATTATTAGCCTACGAATTCACACACATTTTGAACTCTACCATAATATATACCCCTGACGTCAACAAATTTAGATTGTCAGGAGGATTTTCAAAACGACCAATTCGTTTATCTGGTCAGGATGAAAGTAATAATATTCGATCCAAACATCTCATCTTAGTCTTAACGTTGGGACAATACTCTTTTTTCCACTTTGCAAACAATACACCACTGCTTGATTTATTATCGTTCTTTCACCCACTGGATTGGACAGCATGGCTACTAATTTGTTTTTCAACGTTCTCTATATGCTTAGTCTACAAACTTGGATATCCGGGAATTCGTAATGAAATCTTTGAGGTGACATCGATTTTAGTTTTGCAATACCAGAGTAGGCCAAAATCAATATTTGGAATGCAGGATTTGTGGACTTTCATTGCCGTGTTTATAGCACTGATGTATTGCTGTTCCATCGAAAGTATTCTTGTGGCTCCAACAAAACTATATAGATATAAAAATTTAAAGGAGCTGTATGACAATAACTTCACTTTTATACTTCCAGCAAAAGATAAGACTATGCCTTGGTATTTTAAATCAAAGTACAGTACCTTAAATGGGGGCAAACATATTAAGGAACTGAAGGAACGCGCAATTTTGATCCCAGTCACAAGAGTGGAAAACCGACTTTTTTCAGAAATTATGAAAAATCCAAGATACTGTGGATTTGATTCACGTAAAACAACTAAAACGCTTGAAAAAGTTTTCAAAAAGATCAAAAAGGAAGTGGATTTCTTGACGGGAAAAGAGAATATTGATTTGCCGGATTTAGTATGGCATTTTGTACCTCCGAATGCTGCTTTGCTTTATTCTCTGTTACATCAATCCATTACAATGGGTCTCGAGGAATGGTACGAAAAACTCAACGATATAAGTAATGAAGCATATATGATTCCATATTACTATATGATTTTGTCAGATGATTTTACGGAAGATGGACAGCCCCGATTAAAGTATGATCATCGGGCAGAGGCACTTACACTACAACAGACCAGCGTTGTCTTTATCAGCCTCGTTGTTGCAATGGGAGTTATTGGGTTCCTGTATTTATGCGAATTTTGGCATAGCTCAAACATTATGGCTGGTGTTAAACCATTAGATTAAAATAATATAACTTTGCTTGATGTGTTTAGTGGGTTATATCCATTGGGCCGACACACAAAATGGGTTATCCAACATTTCAAATGCACGTTGGGTTGCACCTTGTAAATTCAAGATTTTCCTTATAAAACAATTTTTCCAAAGTCAATGATAAATCATAGAAGCCAATACGATTACAACTTAATCACAGAGCTTAGTTTCGAATTTCTAATGTGTCAATAATCTCCTCTATTATAAAACCGGTGTGACGTCCGTCCGTCGGTCACGCTTTTACGTTCACCATTCTTTTACGGTCTG
>JAQGAK010004256.1:0-12646 GCA_034696945.1 Lipothrix lubbocki
ACAACACTATTTAAATTGTTCTCGCCAAATGGGTGATCATCACGCAATCCCATGCCTTGGATTTATACACCAGACTCGCGCTATAAGAGATCCCCTTATAAGAGAACTCTCTCTGTAAGAGATTCTTTGAGCCCGTATATCATACATAGTTACACCGGACTCTTACTCTAAGATATCTCCATATAAGAGAATCAGTATACCAAAATGAAGAATGAAGCACAGTCGGCCTCGGTATTTCATTGGTTAAAAAAAGTAAAAAAATTACTTAAAAGGTGAACTTTTCGGATAAACACTTCTTTTAAATAAACCTGTTCAACATAGTCAGTGGTGACCATGAACAACTGCATTTGTTAAAGCTTGAGAAATGCATTGTTGCCAGATATAAGAGCCTTACCAATAATCATCATCAGTGTTACAACTTCAAGTATGCGTGCGTAATGTAAACCATGGTATTCGATGATTGTCCTTTTTTTGGTAATCACACAAGACAATTTAAAAGAGTTGAACTTTTCTATGATGCTTTCGTTTTAAGTTTCAATCAAAATCAATGAATGTATTAACATCATCTAAAATTTACTGACCACTTTTAACCATATATTTTAACAAACTGTCTACTATCTATCATATCGTTTAACATACTATCCACCTTAACCATACTGTTCACTGTCTACCTTCCTATGTTAGCCATACTCTCCACTGTCCATCTTCGTATGTTATCCATACTCTCCACTGTCCACCTTCTCATGTTAACCATTTATTAAAAAACATGAAAGTTGTCAATATGGTTAGCATAGGCAGGTGGACAGTGGATAGTATGGCACATGAAGGTAGACAGTGGAGAGTGTGTTAAAAGATACGGTGAAGAGTGTACAGTATGTTGATAGATATGGTGGACACACTGGCAACAAAAACGCATTACTCGAACTACTACACATTAGGATGTTAAAGGCTATGCTGTACCAAAAGGGAATGCGTGGGAATACGAAATATGACAGAAAACAAAGTATCACATTGTCGTACCCATGGAGCACATAATCCGTTAAAGCCTGAGAAATAATGGTAAACATATCATAATCGGTTAGTGTTCAAAAACTAAAAATAGCCTTCTGTAGGGCTATCTGCATGCAACGTGATATTTCCTTAGTGTGCTGTATGTTAAAAGACAGGTGGACAATAAAATGCTGGCCGGTTTTTATTAAAGCATTGTGTCGATGAACAATGCTTTATCAACATGGGGTGAGTGGTAATACGAAATATGACAGCAAACAAATTATCACCCAGGTTTTCGTACCTATGGACAACTGAATCTGTAAGAGCCTGAGAAATAATGTGTTAAACATATCATAATCGGTTATTATTAAACAATGAAAAATAGCCATCTGTAAGGCTTTCAGCACGTGCGTCCTGCTGCAAGGTGAGGCATCCATCATCATTTCAAGTGCAACGTGGAACATCTCCACTAATTTACAATTGTTTTGCATTTGAATTTTAAAAACAAGCCTTCTCTATTTTCAGTTGTTAGTGCGACGTTAAACGAATGAAAATGATTAAAACGAATCAAAATAATAAAACGAATCAAAATTAATAAAACGAATAAAAATTAACACAACGAATAAAAATTAACACAACGAATGAAAATTAATAAAACGAATGAACATTTATTAAAACGAATGAAAATAATAAAACGAATGAAAATTATAAAACGAATGAAAATTATTAAAACGAATGAAAATTATTAAAACGAATGAAAATTATAAAACGAATGAAAATTATTAAAACGAATGAAAATTAATAAAACGAATGAAAATTATTATGCTAATTTATAATAAAACGAATGAAAATTATTATGCTAACTTATAATAAAACGAATGAAAATTATTATGCTTATTTACATTAAAACTAAATTTTTAATTCTAAAAAACTACTTTGTTCCAGTTGCAGCAGCAAAAGGCTAGATCAGCGGGTGGAACGTCTTTATCGCGTCTAGCGACCGAGTCCGTAGATACAGGTAAAGAATACTATATTAGAGTAATTATTTTAAGTATTCATTCATTAAATATTGGTTAACAAATGTGGTTAAATTTATATTAATATATTAATTTATATATTAAATCCTTAAGGGTCTACCTTTTTGGGAATCCAACGCAATAAGGATCTTTTAGGAGTTGAGTGCAGAAACGTTAGACTTTATTGAGCAAATTATTCGACGACACCGATCTGAATAATAACAACTAAGTGGATTACCTTTCCAACAAATCCAATTGACGTCCACGGCAGTTTCCATTTTTTCTTTATAAATCACATTCATGATCACTTTTAATTAGTACACATCGTTATTATTACCTAAATTAACAAATGTAAATAATTTGCAATATATGCAGGAAAATTGTAATGGCACGCACTTTGATATTTGGCCAGAAGAAAAATAATTCAGCACAAAAATCACCTTATAATCAGACGAAAGTTGTCGTTTCCACAGCAGAAAGCCAAAAGTGATGTATTAGATTTCAAACAAAATTATTTCTGTTGTTTATAGTTCGATTTTAATAGGGTTTATAAATGTAAAGGGCTAATGTGAAGTTGTACCTTGCTGTGGCACTAAAAATAATACTTCTGATTAGACTAGAAGTCGCTAACCATCGCCGTCACGGCGATAGCATTATTTGCTAGTTCTTTCTATAAGAGATCCTTGGGACCCACATATCATACATAGGTATATGCATGCTAGCTCTATCTCTATAAGAAAATTCCTATATTAAAGGCAGAGTTTGGTGTTTAATAGCGTTCCCTTATAGCGAGAGTTCAGTGTATATATTTACATTGGATTTTGCAATGCTATCGTATGCGGCCATTAATCGTTTCTATCACGTTACCTGTTGCGAACATGGGCTCGTCAAACAGTTGTAAAATCAGGGAGATGTGCAAATCCAATTATGGAATCAGCCGTTGTAAACGAAACGTTTTGCAGTCTCTTCCATTTGTATACTCTGGTTTGTCATACTTTCGTTAATCAAATCATCAACCATTGTTCCATTGGTGGCTGTTATATTAGACCAGACCACCAGACTACCTCTACTGTATTAATTTAATGAATTAATACTGATTACGCGTCCGACACTGCGATGAAAGTTAAATCGTTCCAGCTGATCGTTCATAATATTTCGATATTTATTTAATTTTATATTATGTTTGAAATAATATAATAATATGTGAAACGATAGTGATTTGGATAAACTTAAAATTAGAGTATGTAATTAGAAATTATGGATTTATAACTATGTATAACCTTTGAACTATAATCAGAATTAAATCCACGCTGGTAATACACTAGACTCTCGCTAATAGAGACCCCGTTATAGGGAAACTCTCCTTTAGCAGTAAAGCTATAATCGAGCTTTTTGCTATGTTATTAAATGCAATTCATGTTCCCTATAAATTAATTTCTTTATAATAGCACAGTAAGGCTATAACGTTGTAACCCTTGACCCGAGGATCCTGAATTTAGATAGGTACTACATTTTTTTCCTTGTCTAGAAGTGTGACAAATTGTATTTTTCTGCGAAATTTCGTGCGATAGTTATCTTGATGACGAATCCACAGACCCACAGACATGATCGTAGAGTTCAATAGGCCCTTCTCCTACGGATGGGGGTCTAAAAAAGGGAAAAGCCTGGAACCTTCGCCTAAAAATATCAGAAGCACCCATTTTAAATGTATGTATGGAAACTCCCCCTTGAGCAGAAATTCATTAAAAACCAATCCCTAGCAGATTTTTTAAATTGCGCAAACTCAACTTCCAACAACAACAGCAAATCAACGACTGAAGGGGAAAATATGAATTCAAGATTAAAATAGTAATATTTAATCCAAAAAAAGAATAAAAATGTATACTATTATTGTTACTTAAAAACCTAAAGATTTCAAGAGAAATAAATCTAATATTTCTTTTTTCTCGCTTAATTGCGTATAAGTAACTCTCACTGCAATAAAGCTGTGTTAAAACAGATTTTTGCAGTTTATGCTGAATACATTACGTCAAAAATTACTGTTAGATTTTGAAATTGTGTATATGTAAAATGCTAGTCTTGTCGCGCTGCGTTTTTCTAAAGAAATCTCATCAAAATCGGACGGGAAACAACGGAGATAAAAATTTTCAAAAATCTAGTACAATCATTTTTGCAATTTTTTTGCCTTCTGCAGTTAAAACGACAAATATTGTTTGATTGCATTTAAATTTGTTTTTGTTCATAATCGCATTTGTAATCGAATGACACCGGTTCTCGATCGGATCAAAATTAAGCGAGTTTTGGCTGTTCAAAGTTTTGAAAATGGGCCTCCCTCGACTAATTTCGCTAGTTGAAAAACGTACTTGTCCAAATAGTGAAACTCTTACGATAACATTTTAAAGCTTTTTGCAAAAACTAAAAAAAATTGCAAATAAATGTTGAATTTAGCCAAAATTCGTTTGGCCGATTTCGCCGGGGACACCGGCCAAATCCTAAAACGACAATGTTTTCTTAATTCGTGTAGAGCATAAAAAATTTACCCAGTTGGGCGAAATTTAGTCACGTGCGTTTCATGGGATGTCCGTGTAATGTGCAAAAAAACAGCAACATTTGGGGCTTCGAATGGGGCGGGTTAATTAAACGGACACGAGATACTAAAATATTAATTTTACTAATCAACTGAACAGGAACAGGAGGGGATACTGAAGATGTACACTGGTCTTCTAATGAAACAGGACGGTATAAATAGCATGAAGTAATATATAATTTAGCAACTTTAGCCATCATGGCATAATAATAACTAAACATAACTATAAAATGGTATTTCGATTTCCAGCTTTTTGTTTAAGTATTTAGACAGTTCATGGTTTATCTACACCGAGAGCTCATAACTTGGCAGAAAGTAGGTGCCATAATGCCAATCTCCATAAAATATGCATAAAAGAGTATTGCGACGAAAATGATTTTAACTCAGTGGGCTCTGTCAGTTTTTGAGTTTCAACGCCAAACAACAACTGCAAAATTACTTTACGAAATTTTGTCTACCTTAACGACAACAAAATTCTCAAATTTCTATCCATCACGAAGGCTAAGCAGATATGATAAGCAAAGAAGTTGAAATTGCTTTCAGGTATCTCAATAACTTCGCTCATTTCTTTGGAAATTTCTGGTTTAAATACCATTTTGAGAATGGCTGTAATCAAGTATCAGCGGAGGTCGGATCAATACGAAGAGCGCTCAATTACGTGTATTGTGCGGGAGAGATTCTGCGCGTGCTTTCATTCTTGAATCATGCCTGGCAGGAAAACGTATTCTCTTATCAAATTGTGGATGTGATTGCGGCTGCATTTGTCTTCTGTGGAACTGGTCAACGAGTTTTCCATTGCATTAAAGCCGAAGAATTCGCGGTAGCACTGAGCAAGGTGTTTAGCGGGAACAGAGTGTTTACAGGTATTTGCAATTGTATTTTATGGTATTTAGGATTTCGGAATGCAAAAAATTTTTGAAACTGAAAGAATATTAGAAATGACTAACATTACATAAAATAAGGAACCATTTCGAATAGGTTATAACGCCACCGAGACAAAATGGTTGTTGTTAGGCATATTTTATTCTTTCAGACCGATACTACAACGACTCTAGAGTCGGAGCCGCCATGCCATCTACAATTGTTGCCTTACTTAGAAATACTCCCAGCTGGAAAGCAAAGCTCAATATAATGTTGAACACAATGAGGCAGGAGGTAATATTGAGTTTGCAATCGCCGGATCTGCTTCTGCGCCTAGTAGTTCTTAGTTACGCGAACGGCATTGTAACAGCTCCATTTATAAATGGCCTGGTCATTGTTATTTTTGACAATTATTGGACGAATTCTCGATATTTTCAATACTATCTGCCGGAAAATTGTGGAGTCTACATTCGTGGACTTGTGCTAGTCCTGGAATTATGGCAAGCGTTCACATTCTTTCAAGCCTTGTGGTTATACATATACCAGTTCCTATTTTTCCTGTACTTCATGCTCTTCTGGTCTAAAGAAGTATTGTAAGTCTCTACTATAATTAACAATGGAAATCTTAGCAACCTTGAAATAGCTTCACGGATAAAATCTGAACGGTTTATTTTCTGTAGAAATGCGAATTACACGGATTTGAATTCCTGGCGGCAGCGTGTCCATGTGTACAAATCCTTGAAAATCATGATGACGTACATAAATAATTTGTTCAGCTGGTACTTATTTTTGAATTGTGGATATCTTGCTATCTACATTGTTCTCGCCAATTGGGTGATCCTCACTCAATTCCAAGCATTGGATTGGTATATTTACATGATATTTCCAATGCTATCAGCTTCCGCCATTTGGTGTGCTGTTACAAGCTATACCGCGGCAGGCATGTGCTCATCAAATAGTTTCAAATTCAGAGAGGAGTGTAAATACATCCGTGGGTCCAGCCCTTATGAACAAAAAGTTTCAATGTCTCTCCCACCTTTACTCTGGTCCCTCATCCTTTTCCCTATCACGCAATCAACCATTGTTTCATTCATGGCCTTTTTGTTGGACCAGACTGTATCTGCAGTTTTAATTTAATAAAACTTGATTGGTGTTCAACCAGGTAAATTCATAACAAAGTAAAGGAAAACATGCCAACATCTTAAGAATTGGAGCCATCGTAAATAGCGGTGCGTGTAGAAATGCGATCATTACAGGTTATTAACTAGGGGACAATAGAATTTTGCAAAATGTTTTATTTAACCAGTTTCCTGGATGTAAGATCTTTGGATTATTTAAGTCACTATTCTGTCAGCAAATAATAATAAATAGTAATAAAATTAGTAATTTAATGCCTCCAAGCGACCATTGACCCAAGAGGAACGCCACGACATTGAACTTCTGGATACGCCGCAACATTTCCCCAAGGAAGGGTTAACTTCAATTCGGTATGACTGCATCCAATGGAGTGCCAAACTGCCTTTGCTTTGTTGTTGAAGCCCTTGGCTTTGCAGCAAATCATAGGGTTGGCGGTGTTGATGGGCGATACGACATAGGTGATTTTGAACTTTGGATTACCAAGCACTGCAGTGTTGGATCGACATTTAGGACCAAAGGCAAACGGTGGTGCCCAGCAACCACCACCACCTGCAATCACGGGCGTCGCCATCATGGCAAGCAATGCTGCGACAACGGACACAGGAAGGAAAACGGTTGCAAATATTGCTTTCATCTAGAAACATTACAAAACAAATTTGAATACTGAATTTCATTTTAAGTGATATTTCAAACAATATTTAACAGATACATTAGATAGAGCCTCTAACGCTGTCAGTAAAAATTCTGTCAAAATAAATTTTTCCTCACCTTTTTATTCTGCAGCGTTATAGCGAGAATATTGAAAATTTGTATATCACATTTGTGTCTGATGCGGAACTGATGTCATGATGATTTTTTTTGAATTTATACTCGGAACGAAAATGCGTCATACCCTATTTGATTCCACGTTCGTACAAGTTCGGGAGAAATTTCCGCCTATTTTAGGAGTTCCTGCTAAACAGCAGCATAGACACTGCGGTAAATCTTTTATTTACAAAAAATGTACTCATTTAGCAAAACACAATGTTTGTATAATCATTACATATGAATTGTCAAGCAAATCAGTCTGTTTGACTGTAAACAAAACTGTTGAAAATGCATCCTGGATTATTTTATCTAATTTTATCCTTGCTCGATAAGCACATAGTACACATTAGAAATTAGGTAATTATGTATTCAGTTTGTAACAATGTTTAGGCACGCGAAATGCGTAGTTAATAAATAATCCTCTTCATCCAATCGAGTTTGCTTGAATGCCAAATTCATTAAATCATTTGATGCGTCAACGTCATAAGAGCATACAATTTAAGCCTCGGGAAACTAACAAAAATACTCATTCCGGTAATAATGACTTCCTTCCATAGAATCATGATGCTGTTTTATTGTATGTAAATTTACTGTTGATTCATGAATGTATTAATGATTCAAAAATTTACTCTGACTCTGATATTTTTACCTCTGAAAACCCTACTGGCGATTTCTTTCATACATACTTACTGGAGGCTTTAAATATGGGAGCAAGTAGGCATATAACAATGTACGATATGCGGGACAAAAGAATCTCTTACAAAGTGAGTTCTCTTATAAGGAGGTCCCTTATAGCGAGAGTCCCGTGTATTTTTAAAATCTACGAATTTTGTCACGTCTATGTAAAATTTAATAAATGAACTTATATTCAAGTATGCAATTGTTTTATTTAAACTAGAATTTTACTAAAACAATTAATTCCACAAAAAGTTTAAATTACATGGAAATTAATCAATCGAGATAGGTGCAATATTTAGTAAATTAATTATAAACAAAAAAGAAAAATATATTGTCAATTATTCAAACTTACACAAACTCGACGCGATTATATAAAACTTATACACTGGAACCCCGCTATAAGAGAACGCTATAAATCACCAGAATCTGCCTCTTATATAGAAATTCTTTTATAAAGAGGGCTCGTATGCATATAACCATGTATGACATGCGAGCCCAAAAGATCTCTTATATGGAGAGAATTCTCTTATATGGAGGTCTCTTATAGCTAAGTTCCAGTGTAACAATATGTCCATAATTACGACCTTTCAAATTTCCGCTGTTAATGATTCCAGTTAACGACAGACCCGAAGGGAAGACCACGACATTTAATTTCTGGATAGGCTGCGACATTTCCCCATGGTAAGGTCCAAATTAATTTAGTATGACTGCAACCAATGGATCGCCAAACTTCCTTTGCTTTATTATTGGTGGTCTTATAACTTTTGCCTTGGCAGCAAACCAGAGGGCGGGCATTGTTGTTGGGGTAAACGACGTAAGTCACTTTTGCGTTCCTACTCCCAAGAACGGAATTACTGGATCGACATCTGGGACCAAAAGCAAATGGTGGCGCATAGCATTTGCCACCACCGAACGCCATCGCGGGTGCTGCCATCATTGCGAACATCGCCGCAATCGCAATGAAGGAAAAAAAAGTGGTTGCAATAAGGTTTTTCATCCTTGCTTGAATTTAAAAAGAAACAAATTTTTTAGCAATACCATTTATTACAGTGTAGCTATTATAATTAAATTTGCCAAAATTAATTTCCTCCTTACCTTCTTTCTAGCTACAAGTGTAAATGCGGAATCTGACTGTCCGCTTGATTTGTGATTTGATGTTGCACTGATTTTTAACTTATGCTTCCTCCTATTTATACTTATGGCAAAAATAATTCTGCAAAATCATTGTTTATTTTTACATAATTAAACGCGAATAAACATATGCTAGGTTTTTCAAACAAATTTTTTCGAAATAAATTTCCGTTTATTTGATTATCTTCCCGCTTCCATAGTGCATTCAAAATTCATAACCCGTTTATTTATTTAAACGCCTACCAAATGCTCATTCAATATTACTTCTCTAGAATTGTGTGGACAGATTGAAATTTCGTGGGAAACTCATTTTGTATTACTAAATTTAAATAGAACGTTTTCATAATTATTATGTACCCAGAAATGTTAGCTTTGCTTATTCCGAACTTTGTATTTATTGGAGGATGAACGTCATTTAGTCCGAAAGTTGATTAGGTACGTAATTTTACAAGCAAACAGTATGTATTGATACCGTTAGGTAAGCATGCCGCAGTTTTACTATGTTGTTAAAAGCTTACAAGTCGTTCCCGATTAGATGAAATACTTTAGTCCATTTGTATACAAACAGCAGGACATACAGCAAACCAATATTCACGTCAGTTTTCTTACCCACGTACAACCAATCCCACACTACATACTTATGTCGTAATCGGCATATACATAGCGTTCTCTTATAGCGAGGTTCCAGTGTGGTAAAATCTATCCAAAGTATACTCTACATCGTCAGTATAATAAACTAGATAAAAAACATGCGCCCTAATGTAAAAACTTGATTAAAACATTTTCTTTAGTATGATTGGTAGCTTTGTGTTCCTGAAGTTATAGATTTTAGGTTTATAACTTACGATTTTCTATTTCCTTTTCTCGTTAATGTTTCTTTTAAAACACTCGCATTTGAGCTTTTATCTGATTTAATCTGAGGTTTTGTCCCGTTCGTAAATGGTTTACATTTGTCAGGCACGCAAATTTAAAATTAACTTTGAAAAACAACTAATCATGTAAAGTCTGAAGAAAGGCGTAATCCTCGCCGAAACCTAATTCCGTTTTTGATAAATTGTTAATAAACCTCAACGAAACTATATTAAAAGGACCGAAGGGTCTGATCAGGAAGAGATGCTGAGGATGAGGAGAATGATGATGATGACAATCCCAATGCTACTAGCTTTACTAGCTTTAGGTAGATTTAAGTAGAATTTAGGTAGGGGTGTATATAAAATACATGGGAAAATCCCATGTACACGGAGACCATGGGATGACGGAAAGTTGCCAGATTTCCATCCATGATCATGGGATGACGGAGACCATGGGGCCATGGGATGACGGAGACCATGGGATAATGGGCACGATGGAGACCATGGAACAATGGAGACCATGGGATAATGAAGACCATGGGATGACGGAGACCATTGGACCATGGTAGGACGAATATTTTAACGGCGAGAAAGTTTAACTTGACGTTCGATTTTAAATCAAGTTCATGTTCAGGTCTTCATGTGAAACTTGATATCACTACCAGGGTCAAGTTCGGATCCAGCAACAACATAAACTTGACCATGAACTTAACAATTTACTTAACTATGAACGTGACCGTGAACTTGCCTTTTCAAGTTGTTATAAATGGCACTAAAAACCATAATGAAACAGGCATTTAACTGGAATTTTCGACTGTTCCTTATAATATTTAGGGTTAGTTTATACCAAATAGTTTAAACATTCAAGATCGTAGAACGTAAATGTCGTCTATGGTCTTGTTTTCACAAGCAAGTATTAAAGATAAAAGTTGAATGTATACATTAGCAGTCAAGAGTTTTCAACGTACACATTGAAATTTTAAGGAACAAAATCCCACAAGTTAAATACATGATAAAAAGGATTAGTATAAAATATTTTATTTTTTAATGGTTTTATTTTGACGGTTTCGTTGAAGTACATTTTTATTTTATTATTTTATTGTAATTGAATAATTTTAGTTATTTACTTTTGTTACATAATAATAATTTTTGTAATATTGATGTTATTATTTTATTGAAATTCGAGGTTTGGGTCATGTTCATGGTTTTTTGCAAAATGGCGATTATTCTTCTAATGCTACAAAAATTTGAAATGAACCAAAAGGGTATGTGTGGTGGGAAAAATTATACGTATCAGTCTTTGCTCAGAACAATTGCATATGTTTAGGTACCAAGGGACTTATACTAATTCAGAACAAAATCTTTGAGTAACATGATATCGTATCGTGTTATTTACTAATCAATTCTAATAAAATTTAAAGATTATACTTGTAATAGATTATTCAGAATCTTAATTAAAATATTGTTTGCATGGTAACTTGAAAAGTTAAGTTGATGTTCAAGGTCGAGTTCAAGTTTAGTTCAAGGTTTTAGTATAACTTGAATGTCTCTGTCAGAGCTTTTGGAACTTGTGTGGTCATGAACTTGAAGGGCTCAGGTCAAGTTCAGATCTCGGCATTGTGAAAATAGTCTATTCCGGCTCGTCGATTGAACTAAAATTGAGAACATGAGACAAGCTCTTCTCTCAATTCATCACAAAGGTGTGCGTCTATGATTTTATTATAGGTTTGATGACCCAGAGGATAAATCTGTTTTGATAAAAACATTAGCCATTATAAAACCGGCTAAAAAAAGAAGACAAAATAATACTAAAATATATGATTACTATACTTTAAGGGTCTTAGTGGCCAATCACACCCTTAAAGTAAAATATTTTGACCAAGTTAGGCCTTAAAAGTATTGGGATCATAAAAGCGTGACTGAATGACGGACAGACGTCAAACCGGTTTTATAATAGAGGAAATATAATAAATGATCTTCTATATATACTTTAATATAACAATTTTATAACGCAGATACAGAATCCATTAAAAACAGTCAAAAAACAAAGAAGCTGTGGGACGGTATAGACAGGACGCAAAAAAACGGGCATTAGAACAAGCGCGTGACAAAGCTGCGAGACGCCTTGCCCGTCAAAATCAAAATACACTTATCCGTGACCGTGAAACAAGAAACAAAGCGCAAAAGAAAACACGATCCAATCCCAAGAACCGAGCATCAGAACAAGCTTGTAATTCACGAGCAAGGGCTTCGAGCCGTCAAGTCAAAGGTAATAAGTTACGAGACCGCCAGCAAAGAGTTGTTGCTCAAAGAAAAACTAGATCCAATCCTGAGAACCGGGCATCGGAACGAGTTTCTGATTCACAAGCAAGAGCTTCGAGCCGTCAAGTCGAAGCTAATAAGTTACGGGACCGCCAGCAAAGAGTTGTTGCTCAAAGAAAAACAAGATCCAACCCTGAGAACCGGGCATCGGAACGCGCTTCTGATTCACGAGCAAGAGCATCTAGTCGTAAGCATGGAATTCAGAAACGTAAAGATCGTCAAAGTAGAGTAAAATCGCAAAGAAAATTCAGATCAAATCCTGAAAA
>JAQGAK010004257.1:0-12638 GCA_034696945.1 Lipothrix lubbocki
CAGATCCCTTTTAACTAATAGCAATCAATAGAACGAACTGTAATTTCCAAATCTGAATTATAATAAATTGCATAGGTAAGTATACATATAGTTCCGTTAGAATCAACAGTTCACATGAGTTCTTTATAGGCTTTTTGGCGGGAATAACTTTTTGACATTAAATAAAATGACATTATTTTGTTTAGAAAAAACTTATTTTATTCTTGAAATGTTGTATTTACTATCCACTGTGGATGTGTAATAATTAAATTGCAGTTGATTTTAGAATGGATTTAGATGAAATTTAGTTTGCATCAAAATAAATTTAATTCATAAAGAGCACACCGTTAAAATTATTAATTGTGGTCATTAGACATAAATTCATGCCATCTGGTTAAGAATAAAACTAATTAAATTTTTGTAGCACAGAATTAATCACAAATACAAAATTACAAAGCATGATACGCTCATAAAAATGCGACACTAATTTTTTTAAAATAATAACTTAAACGCTGAAATACCATTACATTTAATCATGAAAGAATGAAATAGGATAATTATCAATCATAATCCATATTGTCAACTGGACAATACTCAAAATCAGAAAAAGGCACAAATACTATATTTAATGAAAAGGAAGAAATTCATTGCGCGACTCATATTGAGTTCGTATTGTTTATTGACATTCCCATTTCATGAATGACAGCTAAGTTCTCTGTCAATGTAAAATTATTCTGGAATTTTCCATTCTGCAAAACTTTATTATTCAAATTATTTTCCTCCTCCCTAGCTTTCTAGCAACGAATATACAGAGATACATACATCGAAAATATGATTTTATTATCTTTATATTCATTTTAGACAACTCTTACGATTAGTCCGTGATTAAAATATTTGTGGCATTAAATAAATAGCCAATACAATCACATTTGACATGTTAAATCAGAAAAAAGCTAATTGTAAGTCATATCACGTTCTGAGCCTGGATATTGTCCTATAAAAGGGAACCGGAGTTGTCAGGAACAGCATTCCGTGCCTTTCCAGTAGAAATACAGAAGTCCGATCTACATAACACGCCTTCCAAAATGTTGGCTGCTACTGTTTTCGTGTCCTTCTTGTTGGTTTCATCTTCATGCGGGGTAAGTTGGAAAATAATTATTAATTTTCGACTAATTTTTGCAAAATTTAAAACTTTAAAAAGACTTTAAGAATATTTTAATCTTTTTTTCTTACACAACTCATCAGTGAAATTAGAAATACTGTAAATCCATTGGCCCTAACAAAATTAACAAGTCAAAAGTATTAGAATTATTTTAAATTAATTATTGCTTTGGGTCAGAATTTAAAATAATTATAATATTTAAATACCAACAGAACAAAGCTTTACCAATTACTCCAATATTTTAAATTAAAGCCACAATTAAATTAAATGAATGCGGTTAGAATTTAAATGAATTATTTTAAATTTTGAACAGAACATATTACCCGACCCGGGGAATTATGTGACAAATCTCCTCACAGACTTTCTATCCATTCTGGGTTGCATCCGATTGACGGAATTGCCTTCAGTAACTTCCCAACAGATAGTGGGTTTGTTGTCGGGGAAGCTGAATACAAAATTGATAGACTCCAACATACCTCAGAACACCTGGGGCAATAGCGACTACACATTGAGCGACGGAGTCGCGGGCAACGGAACCATTCTGTGTGGGAAGCTGTGGAAGGGACGATTGACGCTGGCCCAAACTAAGGACGGGAATATTTGTATTTTGGACGGTGCACAAGAATTCTTCCAGGGTGGATTACTGGATGGCTACCAAACTCTTATCTGCAATGGCATTTTTTCCGCAAATTACGTCAAATATTTTGAATTAATTCCCTTGTACATGCTCCTTGATCCGAAAAACGGCGTCGCTGACTTGCAAGCAGGGCTGGGAAAGCTCTACGGAAGAACTCTACTGACTCCATATGCTTTAACCCTTTCGAATTCTATCCCTTATATAATTATACAGATCCCTTTTAACTAATAGCAATCAATAGAACGAACTGTAATTTCCAAATCTGAATTATAATAAATTGCATAGGTTAAGCACACATGTAGTTCCATTAGCATTAACAGTTCATGTGAGTTCGTTATAGGTCTTTTGGCTTTGCGACTATTTGACATTAAATAAAATGACATTATTTTCTTTAGAAAAAATTTATTTTATTCTTGAAAAATTGTATTCACTATCTGCTGTGGAAGTGTAATAAATGAATTGCAGTTGATTTTAAAATGGAATTTAAATGAAATTTAGTTTGCATCAAAGTAAATTTAATTCCGTAAAATTATTAATTGTGACCACTAGAAATACATTCATGCCATCTGGTCAAGAAAAAAAACTATTAAAATTTTGTATCACAGAATCAATCCCAAATACAAAATTACAGAGCATGATGGTCATAAAAAATGCGACAATAGTTTTTTTAAATTATAACTTAAAGGCGAAATACCATTACATTTTATTATGAAAGAATGAGCTCGGATAATTATCAATCATAATCCATATTGCCAACTATGCACAATGTTCAAAATCAGAAAAAGGCACAAATACTATATTTAATGAAAAGGAAGAAATTCATTGCGCGACTCTTATTACTTCGTATTGACATTCCCATTTCTTGAATGACAGCTAAAGTTCTCTGGCAATGTAAAATTATTCTGGAATTTTCCATTCTGCAAAACTTCATTATTCAAATTATTTGTCTCCTCTCTAGCTTTCTAGCAACGAATAAACACTAAACACAGATACATATACATGGAAAATATCATTTTATTATCCTTAACTCTTAGTCCGTGATTAAAATATTTGTGGCATTAAATAAATAGCCAACAATCACATTTGACATGTTAAATCATGAGAAGTTAAGTCATATCACGTCCTGAGCCTGGATATTGCCCTATAAAAGAGAACTGGAGTTGTCAGGATCAGCATTCCGTGCCTTTCCAGTAGGAATACAGAAGTCCGACCTACATAACACGCCTTCCAAAATGCTGGCTGCTACTGTTTTCGTGTCCCTCTTGTTGGTTTCATCTTCATGCGGGGTAAGTTGCAAAATAATTTAAAATTTTTGAATAATGTTTGCAAATTTAAAACTTTGAGAACGACTTTAAGAA
This sequence comes from Lipothrix lubbocki, assembly GCA_034696945.1. NCBI lineage: Eukaryota > Metazoa > Arthropoda > Collembola > Symphypleona > Sminthuridae > Lipothrix > Lipothrix lubbocki. The sequence continues at coordinate 3,137 of JAQGAK010004257.1, forward strand.
TATTTTTTTAAATATTTATTTCTTACACAACTTATCAGTGAAATAAAAAATACTGTAAATCCATTGACCCTAACAAAATTAACAAATCTTAAATAAAATTAACAAATCTTAAATAAAATTAACAAATCTTAAATTTTACTGTCAATTAGATGTTGCAGGCGGGAGGATTGCTACCTGACATCGCAAATGCCTTAGAAAATCTGATCGTAAAAATTTTAGAGGCTTTGAAATGCATTCAATTGAATGATCCTTCAGACGTCAACAAATTTTTGATTTTTGGAAATCCCAAATTGGGAAACACGACTTTTTTTGAAGATTATTGGAGCGGGAAGAAAAATGTGTTAAACGGTATCGAAGGTGGAGGCACACTCCTTTGCGGAAAGTTGTGGTCCGGGAATTTGACTTTCTTGGCTTTCCGAAATGGGGACTTCTGCCTTCTGAATGGGGATCAATCAGTCCTTCAAGCAGCAGCTCTGAAAGGCGACCAGGCACTTTTATGCAAAGGCCAAAATCTCTCCCAAAATGATGTCACGTACTTAAACTTCGTTCCATTAAGCCTCTCTGTTGGTCGTGACATTTTTGGTTCATTAGGACTTGGGCCACTATATGGGTATATGCTTTTAGATCATGCTAAAGGTCTAACAATAAGCCCACCATCCCTGTAAGTACACCATTCCTTCAAATTTTGAAACAGCCGGGGAAAAGTTAATACTTATGCCAAAATTGGATTCTAGTTCAACACTTCTTGTATTTTGAACATCAATGTTACATTTAGTATGTATAACAATGTAATTGCAAGAATCATACAATAAAAAACACAAATTTATTGAAATACCAATTGAATAAAATGACCGTGGTTTCCGACTTTGCTCAAAGGCTTCAATATGATCTTTTTGTCAACGCTAATAATTTAATAATAATGCACGATTGATTATAATATGTATTGCATAATACATGAATCATATTGTGTGTCAACGTAAAATATGATAAAAATTACGATGTATGTACCACCCAACCCACATTGAAACTGTTATACAATGTATATAGTTAACTATTCAAACTAATCAACTATGTAAAAGATTCTCCAGATATGGAATATGTAGTTTTTAATTCAGAACATTTATGTTGTCTTGTTTCCACGGTGAACCCAAAGTGGAAATGAATATCCACGTGTAGCTGGAGAAATGCCGGAACTCCCGGTTTGGATCAAACGTTGGATGAAATAAAGTTTTAATAATTGATGAACTGCTCAAACTATTTCCTGGACAAATGATAAAATATTTCATTAAAATGTACCTATGGAGCAGAATAAATAATTATAATTTACTACTTTAATTAACACAATCAACTTTAGCTGGTGACTGCTGTCTACATAGTACAAGTCCATCTTGGAGGATATCCGCTACAATTTGTCTGTCAAGTTCCACTAACCGGTAGTGCTGATAAGTGCCACGTGTAGAAACTCCTCAACATCGTGACTGACATCTACCCACCAGAACCTATAAATTATAACGCTACTGAATAATTAAATTGGCATAAATTATAACGTACAATCCAAGACAATTCTTATGTTAAGGTTAGTGTTATATAAGCACTTCATTTACAAATGTCATAGTTGTACCATAACTTTAACGCATTACGCCAAAATTTATCAGTTATTAACTATTCGTATGAGGTAGTAGTGCTCAAAATTTTCAGGTTAAGAAAGCTTTAGGTTTGCTGAATTATCCCAATAAATCCCAATTTCCATTCAAACTTGATTATTAACAATAATTAGTAAAAATTATTTACAAACACCAACAAAAAATATACCAAGATAACAAAATAACAGCTATTTCAAGGATGAAATATCTACCAGATTCAGCATTAGCAGTTTTAAAATCATCAGTCAAATTTTGCCAGAATATCCATCCCCATCCATTTATTTGGAACAACCAGCAATTTCTTCAGCTCGTCGCCGGATTCAAATTAAAAGTATGGAAGATAAATGCCACAATTATATACGCCTACTGCATTTTCCTCTCGTTTCGGTGCGCCAACGTTTATATTGCTGATGGCAGTACTACAATAAAGAAAGTTTATATCTCGTTTGCAGCAGCGTTTTATTCGTTGTCGGCTGTTCTCCAATATCACTACACGACACGAAGGCGCGAATGGGTTTATTCTGTGAACAATGCAATCCGCTTTGTGAAAAATTATGAAGGTTGTCAATTCTATTGTTAATACTGTATCCTTTCAAACGATATTGTTTTTCAAGACTTCAATATTCTAGACATTCTACAAGGTGTATGCATAGTTGTGTATGCAAGTTGTGTAAAAATAATTTGTTAACTTAAAAGGAAATTGCATGTTGATATTACAGAATCTTTCGTTCAGGATGACAGTACACCGCCATTTCGTATCCGAGTATTCCTCAAATTTTTGTACTTCGTGCAAAACCTCGTCCGGGTAAATATTGTCCTGGTCACAATTTCCGCTTACTTCCGCCCGGAATCACTAGAATTTCTGTCATCTCTAGCGGAGAAACCTGACTCGTTGGGACTTCCATGGAAAGCATTGTCCTCAGGGTTTCAATGCTACATTATTTGCATTTTTGGATCCATCAGTTGTTGCACGCATACATGCGCATTATGTTTGGCGTATCCTCTGCTAGAAGTTCTTCAGGATTTAAGGTACTCGTTCTTTACATAATTCATAACATTGTGGCTAATTAAATTGTCCTTAAATGTTTAAATGGACGTTTAATTATTCATGGTGTCATTACCTCATATTTTCAGACCATTCTTTATGCTTCCAGAAACCGATTAAACTTGACTAAACCAAGCTTTAAGCGACATCCTCGGGATATCATGAAAATCTACAAACACCTGCAGTTAATTATAATATTATTTGTGAGAATAAGGGGTTTGGTAAATGTCAAAAGTAAAGAGCGGCCGTCGGGAATCGAACCCGAAGCCTCTCGTATCCGGCGTGAGACTCTCCATCGCTAGACCACTGCCACTCAGTTATCTGAAGGGACAACTGAGCTGGCTGTTACCTGACATTATTGAACGATTCATATGCAAATTTGTTCAAACAAGCCACAAACCTAATAACAATTATCGTGATACTTTCATTCTCTGGAGCTATGAACATGCATGGTATCGTGGCTGCCTTGTTAGGAATTGTTGGATTAGACTTCCTCGTTCTATTAATCGATGTATTAGCAACGTTTGCGGGATTCCATGTCCGGTCTTCCAAATTGCTGACAGAATTGAAGAGGCAAATACGAATATCGGGAAGTCCGGGACTGAGAAAAGACTTGCGATGCTTGCCACCATTAAAGTTAAAAGTGGGGGGCTTGTATTATGTGGACAGGATGCTTATTCTGACGACATTGAAAATAATCGTTGATAATACTATTACACTAACGTTGGCTATGTCGTCGTCATAATGCGATAATTCGTTTGCTCTTTGACAATTGAATTGCACATGTTAAATGTAGGAAAGGAAATATGTAAATACTAAATAAAATGATAAATATTTAACTGTGGTATGTAAGAGTTGATTGTTTAATTTGTTCAAAATCTTTGAAGTTATGTATACTGCGTAGTGCTGATTCATTAGCAGAAGTTATAATTAACTAATGGGTCATAAATTTCGGTTAAAATTTATGGGTGCTATAGTACTACGGGCATTAGTGTCGAAAATAGGAGAAATTGGATAGACTCAAATTGTTCTACATAAATGAGTGCTGAAAATGACATTTATCCATATTGCACCCAATTTTATCTAATTAAGTAATAGTGAATTACCTATTCAACATTGCTTGTCAATTGCTATAATCATTTTAATTTCCGATTATCTTTCTCTCGTTTTAACGATAACCTTAATTTAGTTATTTGGTATATACCAGTCACAGCAGTTAGAATTTAGTGGCTATAGAATCAAATTGAATTTCTCGTTCAAACTGATATAACTTCACCAATTGCGCTGTAACAACTTTTCACTCCTTGCTTTAAATTTTTGGCAGACTAATAGTTACCAATTCCAATGATGTCAAACATTTCTATGAAGGTAGTAAATAATTATATCAACACCCAATAATGAAGATTTTGTCCGACGCATCTCTAAAAGCCCTGGGATCTTCTATAAAATTTGGTCAGATTCTCCACCCGCATCCGTTTAAATGGAGTGATATTCATTATGTACAGCTCACCAATAAATACAGTTCAAAGCTCTGGATGGTAAACGCCGCTTTTACATTTGCTAACTGCGCATTCCTAGTATTGCGTTGCGGGAAAATTAATATTTCAAAGGAAAGCACGGCAACGCTAAGAGTTCACATTAGTTTTGCGACAGCATTTTATTTTTTGGCGGCTGCAGGCCAGTACCAGTTCATTGTATCCCGAAAGGAGATGGCTAACTGCATTAATAATGCGATTAAGTATGCCAAACGTTTTGAAGGTTGGTATGATTAAATATGTGTAATCTATACAAGTATTGCGATCACCTTCTTTTCTTAAATTTCTTTGCAAAACAATGTTTGTATTGCACTTTGGTTAATGTAACCTATGGAATTATTTAAATAATTTACAGATAATAATTCCAAGTTTTTTCTTGTGAAAGATAAGCAACCGTTGCTTTTAAAAATACTTCCACCGATTTTATTAGGCCTTAAATATTTCATCTGTTTAAATATTCTCCTACTCACAATGTCTGCATATTTCCGGCCGGAGTCCCCAGAATTGCTGGTATCTTTAATGACCAGGCCAGAGTCCTTAGGAATGCACTGGAGAGTAATTTCTACTTGCTTTCAATTTTACATTGTGTGCATTTTCGGTTCCACGGGTTGCTTCATTGTTACCAGCATTTTGGTTGTTGCATTTCCTTTGCTGCTAGCAATTCAAGAGTTAAGGTAAAATATGACTCATTGGGTAAACCTTTGTAGAATAAATGTGATAACTTCTAACAATTAACATTTCAACGACTTATGTTTGCGTGTGATGTTGTCATTATTTGCAGATCCAACTTAAACTACGACAAAATCTGTCCCATCAAGCATCTCCGGAAGATAATCGGAAACTATAAACGATTAGAAGTATTAACATTGCTGTTTAACCATTCCTACGGAACAATATTCCAACAAGCAAATGCTCTCCTTGTAATTGTGGTGATTTTTTCCTTCTGTGGGGCAATATATTTCAACGGAATCATAGCGATTCTATTAGGCGTGGTTGCTTCAGACTGTTTAGTTATTCTAATGTGCTTGGTTGCCACGTTTGGCGAATTTCATGACAGGTCGACAAAATTCCTTGCCGATTTGCAGAAGCAAACTAAGTTGTCTGGGCATGTGGGGCTTCAAAAAGCATATCAAAGTTTGGCGCCGTTGAAGATGAAGGTTAGAAACATGTACCACGTGGATAAGATGCTAGTATTGAAAACGCTCAAAATCGTATTTGATACTACTATTACACTAAGTTTAGCCATTTCTTCATGAATTGACGTGGATGGTAATAATTCTAACCTTAACACACGATCTAGTTCTATATTCACTCCAGGAAAAAGGAAATTGTGTATTTTAAAGGTCAAAATACTATCAAATGTAAACTTCCTAAAAATCCCTTATCCGCAAGTAAACATAGTTACCGATTTATTAATTAATGCGCAATTAAAAATAATAAATGTATAGTTGTGAATATGTGTTTCCTACATTAAACCAAAGAACAATTATCAATTACAAAGCAAAATTAAACCGATTTTGGTAATTCTATATCAGGTTTTGTTGTGAATGAGTCGTTTAAATCCGGAAATACTGTAAACGTCATTTATTTATACACCAACTCATACTCCTGGGCACAAACTTTAACGAAGCACAAGTTCATACACATGTGATGTATTTTATTATTAAAATTATAAAACAGAAATAAGGTTTATAAATATAATTGTTAGCCAAAAATTCGAAATTGTAAATTAAAGAAACAATTCTACAATGAAATTTCTTCCAAACGCCGCCATTGAGGCTCATAAATCCTATATAAAATTCGGACTTGAGTTTCACCTGCATCCATTTTATTGGAGCGACACTCGTTTTGTGCAATTGGTTACAGGACCTAGATTAAAAACTTGGATGGTAAATGTCGCCATAACGTTTTCTTACTGCACCTTCCTCATATTTCGTTTTGCGTACATTCACCTTTCAAAGGATAGCACGGCTACACAACGAGTCCACATTAGTTAACAGTCTAATGAAACATTTCGAAGGTTTGAAATATTATTCTCTATTTGTGCAATTCATTGTGTATAATCACTTTAGATTATATATGCAATATTTCAGATTCCGGCAAATTGGCGTTAAATGGGAAAACGCCGCTAATTGTACGAATGCTTCCATGGGTTTTATTAGTTCTTAAATATTTCGTCTCTTTCAACACCCTAATGCTCACAACATGTGCATTCTTTCGACCCGAGTCTCCAGAACTGCTGACATCATTAGCAACCAGACCGGATTTATTAGGAATCCACTGGAGAATTTTGTCTACATGCTTTCAACTGTATATCGTATATGTTGTTGGATCTGTATGCTGTGTGTCCGCAGTAAATATTTTGATTGTTTCCTTCCCCCTTCTAGCAGTAATTCAGGAGTTAAGGTAAATGTGTTTGAATCTTCAAAAACGTTACAAAATTTCATTCAGCTTCTAATTTTTGTCTTTGTGCTCAGATCTTGGGCTTGTAAGGGTAACTCAGTTACGGGTCTTGCGACCATAATCAAGATGTACAAGAGGTTACAGCTAATCACAATATTGCTGAACAAGGCTTACGGACCAACTTACGGACAAGGAAACACTTTGTTAATTATGATTGTGATTCTGTCGTTCTGCGGCGCAATTCGTTTCCAAGGAATTCTATCCGCAGTTCTAGGTGTCATTGCTGTAGATTTGTTAATCGTTTTATTGGCCTTGGAAACCACATTCGCAGGATTTCATCATAGATCTTCTAAGCTGCTTGCTGATTTGGAAACGCGAATCAAATTATCGGGAAATTCCAGGCTCGACAAAGAATTTAGCTGTTTATTGCCCCTGAAAATGAAAATAGGGAGTATGTACTGCGTAGACCGGTTGCTACTTTTGACGACACTTAAAATAATTTTCGACAATACCATTACGCTAACATTAGCTATTTCTTCGTAAACTCATTCGGTTTGATTCAAAGACACTGTTGGTATAGCAGGATTTCGTAGTGAATATTTGTTATAGATTATACACATTATACGGTTCTACCCACGTGCGATGGGTGGATTTTATTACCTCTTTTCAGTATTTCAAGACTATTTTCTCCCTTCTCCTGTTTATTATTATATAATTACATGCAATTTCTAGATTATTATTTTCTTTGACCTCCACATGATGGCCCTGAAAATGTGACGCAGTTTTCGGACAGGTACGGAATGCTCCACTCTTTATGGAAAAACGAATAGCAAGTATAATCATTAAACAAATCAAACAGTAAAAGGTTGATGTAGTTAGAAGGTTATATAATTTAGAATAAAATACACCAAAATGTAAAAAAATGGTCTACGATTCTTTATTACAGGCCCCAAAACAATTACACAAATGCATGTGGCAAGGTTACATGATCATATATAAAAAGTTTCCCAACGAACGCGAATTGCGTTCCTCGTCAGAATTTATTAAAGTGCTTACTGGTACGTAGTGAACCATTCCATATTTGTATCAGTTTATCATTCATGGTTTGATCGTTTGTATAGGAGACGTTTCATTAGCTTATCGATAATTGACTACAAATGCTGGTTTTAATTTTAAATTACTTAATAAAACTCTCATCTACAAAATTTCTGCAAAACATTTTTTCAAACAATTCAACTGGTCAACTCCTAAACTATAAAAATATTATCTAACAATGAAGTTTCTACCCAAAGAAGCCATTCAGGCTCAGAAATCCCTCATAAAATTCGGAATTGCTTTCCACCCGCATCCGTTTTATTGGAGCGACACTCGTTTTGTGCAATTGGTTACAGGATTTAGATTGAGAATTTGGATGACGAATTGCGCAATAACGTTTGCCTACTGTGTATTCCTCATTTTTTGCTGTGCGAATATTCATTTTTCAACTGAGAGCACGGCCACGCAACGAGTCCACATAAGTTTTGCGACCGCATTTTATTTTCTGGGCCCCGTGCTTCAGTTTCAATATATTTTCCTAAGAAAGGAGCAGGCCAATTGCGTCAACAGCGTGATTCAATTCGTAAAAAATTTTGAAGGTTTGGAAACACATTGAATAGTACAAATTGATAGGGGTGGGACTATTCCGCGTTTTTGGCACTACAAATTTTGCAAAATTAGTCAATTTTTCGCGGTATTTCGCGAAATTTATGACGAAATTTCGCGGTATTTTTTTTATTTTTATACACAGTTTCTTAATTTTTTGTTTATTCTGGCTTTATTTTGCAGATTTTAACATCATTTTTACCATTTTTACCGAGTTATTTTCAATTTTGAGCAGTTTTTAATGGCAAAATTAGATAAAAATAATTTAGGAAATTATTTTTCTTACTAAAATTTACGTTGCTGTGCAAAAAATTCCAAAAAAAGTTGTTGGAGTTCAAATTTCACGGTATTTTGTAAAAATTTTGTATATTTCGCAGTATTTCGCGTTTTTACACTATTTTTCGCGCATTTCGCGATTGTCAAATTTAATTTTGTGGTTTTAGGATGTTCGGATGTCCAATAAAACAATTTACCCAGCTGGAAATACTCTAGTATGAATTTTTATTTTTATCGTGTTTTTCGCGTTTTCCCAGCCCTAATAATTGCCAATGATAATTGAATCTACTTTTAGAATCCATTTTGAAATACGATGTAATTCATTTATTACTTCAGATTCCTCCACATCTAAATGTAAGCCAACAGAAAAATTCCTTTACTTGCAAGATTAATTCCTTGGGTTTTATTCTGCATAAAAATTTTCTACTTTTCAAACATTGTTTTGCTCACCATATCTGCGATTTTCCGACCTGAATCACCAGAATTGCCGACATCATTAGCAACCAGGCCGGATTTATTGAAATTCTACTGGAGATTGTTGTCTACATGCTTTCAACTTTATATTGTCTGTATTCTTGGATCTATAACCTCTGTGACCGCTGCAAAAGCTGTGATTGCGGCTTTTCCTCTATTAGTCATAGTTCAGGAATTAGGGTAACTGTGTTGCAAAGTTTTAAAGTTCCAGTAGTAGCGATTTTAAAACGTTGTTGGAGTAACAAATATTCAGCTTCTTGAACAAGCAAAACTATCTTAATAGTTTAAAAAAATTCTGGGTTTATACTCCGATACAGTAGCACGAAAGCCATTACAGAGTTGTCAACCATCTTATCTTTATTCAAATTATTAGAATTAACATTGTATGCTCATCTCCCACTCAGTGCATCCCTGAACTCCCTACTATTGGTTTAAGGTGCGTACAGCCAGCGGCCACACCAATGTTCAGGCCACTTTAGGGAGCG